>JAWCTZ010000999.1:0-26483 GCA_036850595.1 Rhyacichthys aspro | reverse complement strand
TAAAAACAAAACATTTTAAATATTTTAAGAAAAAGGAAACCCATGCAAATGGTTTGACTCACCCATCGAGGCTACAGCTGTGTCACCCTCTCTTTTTTTAAGAAGCAGCTGTAGTGACAGAAAAAGAACGATTCAGCCGTGGACGAGTTCAGGTAGAAGAATCCATTGAGAACCAAGTAAGTTCTTCCAAAGCTGTCTCACTCTTGTTTCCTTTTAGAGTGTTTCTGTTTCCGATTCTAAATCTGCGAGTAACGTTACTAGAGTCCAGGCACCGTTTACCAGTTAGCTCAGTTAGGACCATTAGCAGCATTAGCTCTGTTAGCGCTGTTAGCACGGTTGCAGTCGAACTGCAGCGATCCTAACAAAGAGCCGCTTCAAATAACCAGCCTACCTGTACTGCGTGGCGTGTCTCCGTTTTTGAAGTTTAGCATTACTTTAGATACAAATTTTAAGAACTGGGAGTCATGTAATAGTTAAACATGATGCTACGGGCGTCTTTCCGGTCAGTCGTCATGGAGACACGGCTTTGCAAGTGCTGCGGCGTTTGGACCAGAGTTAAAACAAACGTGTGTACGAGCTGAAAAATGAAACGACAGATCACCGTATACCACCAGTATGTGTGAAAACATTAAGTGTGGCTGCTGCACATTTTTTTATTCTTTCCTAGATTTATTTTAGTTCTCAGTTGTGTGTGTATCAAACTAGACAATAAAATAAAGTTAATAAATTAATCAAACACAACAACACACACACACACACACACACACACACACACACACACACACACACACACACACACACACACACACACACACACACACACACACACACACACACACACACAGCAATTTATAACACACTGGTATGTGATGGGCATGGTATGAGATGTGTGAAAGATAACTCCTAGCATCTCTCTCTCTCTCTCTCTCTCTCTCTCTCTCTCACTCTCTCTCTCAGAGTGTGTGTGTGTATGTGTGTGTGTGTGTGTGTGTGTGGCATACCAGTGACCACTGGACATACGACAGTTCTTTAAAGAAAAAAGACATTCAGATTCAGGTAAGAGACTAGGGACAGTCCATAATGACTTAAACAAATAGACCTAATAAACCAAGTTTCTTATAGTCCCCAGCTTTTATTTATTATTTATTATTTCAAACCCACAATGGAGAATATACAGCTTCTCTTGTGGAAGGAAGTTGTGATTTAAAAAAAGTTTTGTAATAATAATAATAATAATAATACTAATAATAATAATAATAATAATAATAAAGATATTTAAAATGGCACTCTGTGTCCCTTTTGATCATAACTTTAGAATCTGTAAATGGTCTCCATAACATTTTTGTGACATGACACAGACCTAAACTCTCCTGACAACACAGATTAACTCTCCCAAAGTAGAGTGTATTATGTGCATACATGGTAGAGCCAAATGGGAATTTAGGGGAATTACTTTCAAAGATTCCTTTTTATATCTATAACTTAGAAAAATATTTTAAAGAGTTGGGTAAATAATCTGGATTTGGGGACTTTTGGTTTTACCTTTTTGCTCTTGATGTGAAGCTTGTTTTATTTATGTTTTGTTTTAATTATGGATGACTTACATTGGTGTATAAAAGGGCAGACAGATGTCAAGTAGGTTAGAGATGGCCATTTGTAAATAATAAACAGAAAATGTAACAAACATATATTCTGTATAGCTCTGTCAACTATCAACAGTAAATAATCTGGATTTTTATGACTTTTTTGTTTTGCTCTTTGGGTGAAACTTGTTTTATCATTAAATATTGATGACTTATATTGATTTATAAAAGTTCAGACAGGTGTACAACCAAGTAGGTTAGAGGTGGCCATTTGTAAATAATTGGAAGATTACTGTTGATATAACAGGAGGCACATCACTTTCATAAGAGCTTTATAGACTGTGTTTCTGATAGTAATGACGAGTCAGGTTCATTTGAATTGAGTGGAAGAAGGAGAAGGGTAAATGTCAGGAAATGAGAACTACTGAGATTAAACCACAGGCACTCATAGACTGAGCTGATAGCTAGATTTGGTGGGGGTGGAGCTCATTGGGTGCTCAGGACCCCTAAAGCTCTGACCTTAGAATCGCCCCTGGTTTTCTTCTACTCTTATTCCCCTCAGGAGGGCTCCAGCCTGTCCCAGCTACTTTGGGCTTGAGGCAACATGACTTTTTCTTCATATTAAATGACCACAAAACAGCAACATATTTAAATGCATTGTTCAGTTTCAATACTTACTTAATATCACTGTAACACTCATCAGGAAACAATCAGGATTTTGTATTTTTAAATCATCTATTTTTATCACATAAATTTGATGGATTACTATTTAAACTTAAACTATTTTAACTTAACTTGTGTATGTGTATTTGTAGGTAACAAGCCAGATGGACATTCAAGGATTCAGAAAAATAACAAGATTCAGGTGAGAAATTAAATAAACATTTATTTAATGTGTATGTTGTATGTAAAATGTTACTGCTTAAGTTAAGTTTTATACAGAAATGTGTTGGTAGATTGCTTGTAATATGGATAATGCCAATGAATCAAGGGCTCAAGATAGATTTGATTTAGGAGACAAAGACACAGACAGGTCCCAAACAGTTAATGCTGTCAACGTACGCATTTCATCTATTTGGCACACAAAAAAGAGCTTTTCTAGAAAGCAGGTTTAAAACTTTCAACAGGTTGGAATATTCTATATTGCTGGGCTTGGGGTGAGGCAAAGGTATTTTTCTTTGGTTAACTTTTCCCTGCCTGCTCAGGGTGCTCAGCACCCCTAAAACTGCTGCCCCTGCTGTTTCTATATAGGTAAGTACTTAAAGAACTTATTAACATTATGATAAATATTAAACATTTAACATTTGGAAAACATTAATAGACAAAAGTAACACATAACAACATAAACATATAGGCTTATCTGGCAATCATAATACCCCTAACCCTAAACCTAATAATAGCCTCTTCAACTCAGACATGAGACATGGTGTGGCAAAGAGTTAGGCTATTCTATCCATGATGGCAAAGAAACTCAGAAAGGTATTCTGTGATAGAGTAATGATTTGAATAAGATTAGTTCCATAGGACCATATAATGAGGACAACCATGTTTGTCTAAATATGTGTGGCATTGTTTGACTAATTATACCACGGTGTGTCTCTGTAGACCACTTGGAAAAAGAGTATTGCGTATAGTATAGTATTAAGAATTACAAGTACAAGGTAATTGGTTAGACATTAAAGGAGTAAGTATAATAAATGAACTACAAGAAATGGACAACATGTGCCAGTAAACCAGCAAAAGTATAGTATTATGATTGAGTGATCATTTGATTGATTGAGATGTTTTAGTTATGATTATATTTTAATTAGTCCTTGTAACCACAGACATTATGTGATTCCCCTAGCCCAAGAGTCTTGGCATGGCGTGATGATAGTCGATAGGTGATTATTGGCAACGATCAAATGCTATTAGATTATTATAGTAATTTACTCTTTTTTTAAATTTTTATAACTATTATCTATTTTTCAGTGATTACATGTTTATTTTACATTACGTCTAGGCTTTCTTTAAGCTGGCTAAGGCTAACAACATCAGAGTGCAAAAAAAATGGTGGCTATAATCTATGTTGTGCTTCACCCCTCATGTTGGTGCACTTTCCTACTCAATCTGTGTGTGTCTGAGTGTGTGTCTGTGCGCTCCAGCGCTGATAGAATTGAGCGAGGGGTGATGAGCATCACCGTGTGTATATTGCTCGTGATTACCCTTAAACCACTCTTCTCACTAATATTAAAAACATGTTAACTGCACAGGGGCAGGGCCAGGTGAAGTTAAGGTGAGGTTTAGGGTTAGGTTTAAGGTTTAGGTTTAGGTATTTGAAATTGTCTCGATGACCCTCCCCATGACACTCCAGTTGAGTGCATAGTTAACAGAGAGCCAAAGGCAATGCACTGGCCCACACACGTCATCAGCAACTCTCCAAGTCTATACTGACTTTGTTTTCTGTTTTTAACTTTTTGAGGGTGGATGTACCACACTAATTTGTCTATAGTGTTAGGCACCCGCTCTCAGTGCCCAGAGCAGCTGTGCGTGTTCAGTTGAGATCGGAAAAGACCAGGAATCAAGAGATTTGCGTCCAAAAATTGTATTGCCCTTTTACAAGGTTTCTACAGCTGCAGGGTTCAACCAGTACAAACAAAAGGCACAAGGAAGAACAACAGAAAATCATGGAATACAGATTTTTATGGTACACCTTATCTAAGCTCCACCTTAGAGATGGGCTGTTATTGTTTTAGCATTAAACAAGCGTGTCTCTTCGTGATTGGCCCAGTGGTCAGTATTTTTCCAGTGTGGTACTTTTCCAGTGGTCATTTCTCTTCCAATAGTATCTTTCCAGAAGGCCGTTGGTGTGGCCTTGAGCATTGTGGTCTGATACACTCCCTGAACAGAGGAACAAAGCATGTTGTACAATATCACGCCACTACTAGTGGACGCCTACACAGTTTTTGGCACAATGTATTAATGTAAAACTTGTAATAAAATAAGCTGTTATAAAACATAGTATTAATGTATATATATAATGGTTTGTCTATACAGACTTTTTTTTTTTTCTGTTTTAAAGTTTTTAAGGGTGAAAGTACCGTATTAATTTGTCCATAGAGAATTTGTTTCCTCTGTTTATAAATTTTCATATTGATTTGTCTATACAGACTTTGCTTTGTACTGATTTGTTATTTTGAGTCTAATTTTGAGAGACACATCTTCAGTAGTGGACCCTGGAATCATCGGGTGTTTCGGCCATTATCAGTAGACACCCTCTTCCAAGGATGACCCCCGAGGTTGATCAGACCTCGCGGTGTGTCACAGTTTAAGTTTTAGGTTCTACTTTCAGGTAGGTAGGTTACTGATACGTTTTAATTGAGGTTTTTGTATTAGTTTATGTTTTATTTTAAGAGGTTTTAAAAGGTTTTAAAAGGTTTTAAGGACTCAATTAAGGGCCATATAAAGGCGTTTGTTGTAGCAGAGCTTCCTGTGCCCCAATACACCGCACGACTCCAGGAAGTCTGTAGCAGTACTTACCGTTGTCGCAGTTGCGTTGTAGTTTTTGGGCTCTCGTTAGTTCCTCTTGTGGTTAGGGCCACTGGTTTGTCCAGGAGGAGATGGGCGTCGCCGTGCCGATCGTTTTGATGTATGGCATGTCCAGGTTCCATACATATTAACCCGGTTTATTTTACCAGTCTGTATGACTGGCTTGGATATGACTCGCTGATTAGCATTCGGGTCTCTAATCTGCATACGAGTCTCTGTCATGGTTCACAAAATTAATTTTTTTATTTTTTATATTATACTTTATTTAACCTTTATGTAGTCCTATAAGTCAATTGAGAACAAATTCTCGTTTAAAATAACGACCTGAGGCAGCTTTAGAGGTAAAAATGATTCAGCAGGAAGTCACGAGGATTCTGGGAAAGCTGTCCTTTTAAAAATGGCGCCCAGTCTTCTGGTTAAAACCAGTGTTAAAAGCAATGAATGTCCCTCTGGGAAAGAGATTTGCACAGGTTTCAGCTGGATTGAGATTTGAATTGGACCTGAACAGGTTTAAGTCAGATCTGAACTGGTTCCAGATGGTTCTGAAGTGGTTTTAGTCAGATCTGAACAGGTTTTAGTCGGATTTGGACAGGTTTTAGTCGGATTTGAACCTGTTTTAGTGGGATTTGAATTGGTTTTACTCAGTTTTGAACATTTGTCAGTTGGATTAAGATTTGAATTGGGCCCAAGCAGGTCCAGGTGAGATCCAAGCAGGTTCCAGGTGGACTTGAAATGGTTTTAGTCGGATTTGATCAGGTTTTAGTTGGATTTGAGCCGGTTTTACCCTGATTTGAATACTCTTGAGTTGGATTAAGTTTTGAATTGGATCCAAACGGGTCCAAGTGAAATCTGAACAAGTTCCAGCAGGATCTAATCTGGTTTTAGTAGGATTTGAGTAGGTTTTAGTGGGATTTGAGCCGGTTTTACACAGATTTGAATACTTTTGAGTTGGATTAAGTTTTGAGTTGGATCCAGACGGGTCCAAGTGAGATCTGAACCAGTTCCAGCAGGATCTAAACTGGTTTTAGTCGGATTTGAACCCGTTTTAGTGGGATTTGATTCGGTTTTACCCAGATTTGAACACTTTTCAGTTGGTTTAAGATTTGAATTGGGCCCAAGCAGGTCCAGGTGAGACCCAATCAGGTTCCAGATGGATTTTAATTGGTTTTAGTCGGACTTGAACAGGTTTTAGTCGTTTTTGAGCTGGTTTTACACATATTACATCGAAAAAGTTTAGGTTTAGGATTAGGTTTTATGGACAGGGTCAGGGACAGGGGACAGGGGTTAGGATTAGGGTTAGGTATTTGAAATTCTCTCGATGACCCTCCCTATACACTACAGTTGAGTGTACAGTTAGAGAAGTCAAAGGCAATGCACTGGCCCACGCACGTCATCAGCAACTCTCCAAGTCTATACTGCATTAACTCTGTTTTTAATTTTTTAAGGGGTGGATGTACCCCACTTGATTTGTCTATAGAGACTTTGTTTCTTCTAATTGTAATATTTTAGGGGTGAATGTATCACATTAATTGGTTTATAGAGAATTTATTTCCTCTGTTTAAAAATTCTCATATTGGTTTGTCTATACAGACTGTTTTACACTGATTTATCACCCCGAGTCCAATTTCGAGAGACATCTCTTCAGTAGAAAACCCTGAGATCATCCGGTGTTAGGTTTAGGTTTAGGTTTTAGGGTTAATTTAACCCCTACTTACCTTAGGGTTAGGTTTAGGCTTCGGTTTTGGGGTTAGTAAATGATCTATCAGATCATTAAACCTTACTGACCTTAGGGTTAGGTTTAGTGTTAGGTTTAGGTTTAGGTTTAAGTGTTAGTAACTGATGTATCTCAAACCTTACTTACCTTAGGTTTTTGAAATTCTCTCGATGACCCTCCCCATGACACTCCAGTTGAGTGCATGGTTAACAGAGAGCCAAAGGCAATGCACTGGCCCACGCACGTCATCAGCAACTCTCCAAGTCTATACTGACTTTGTTTTCTGTTTTTAACTTTTTTTGAGGGTGGATGTACCACACTAATTTGTCTATAGAGACTTTGTTTCTTCTGTTTGTGATTTTTCAGGGTGGATATATTATAATGATTTGTCTATACAGACTTTTGTTTTCTGGGTTAGGACGTGAGATATAAGCCCCACGGCTCCAGCCGGAGCCCTGGGAAGCACGGTCCATCCCCCTGACAGTCTCACGTTCTCTCCTCTGGTCCCCCTGTTGTCTGTGGCCACGTCTCTGGCCACGGTGGACTAAGGTCCACTCAGTGTGGTCCTGTCGCCACATTTATCAAAAAAGCCCTGGTGGGCAGAATATATTTTTTTATTTTTTTGTTTTTAATTTAAATCAAAATTGTTTTTTTTGTTGTTTTTTTATTTTTTTGTTTTAAAATAAAAGGAACAAACAAATAATGTGTAAACTAAAACCCCTCAAAGACAAATAATGTTTTAAAAAATGAAATGAAAAAATGTATTAAAATAAAACCAGAAAAAATCCCCCAAAAACCAGAAAAACTAATAAATAGCGTGCTGTTCGCGACGTTTCGTCCAAAAAGTGGACTTCTTCAGGCTTAAGCACGCTAATTTGCAGAAACAAGGCTCTATTGCTGTCTGTACTGCTCTCCTCGGTGGTCAGAGTGAGAATGAGAGAAAGAGAGACTTGCCTGTGCCTGTCCTGGGCTTAACTCCGCCCCCTGTCCCTGCTTGCACTGAGCAGGTGACAGAGTGCATCAAACTTTCATTAAAAACTAAAATAAAAGCCTTAAACAACAAGTAAAAATCCCAAATTTTGTATGGTGCATACTTGCACTCCCCCAGAACATAAAATGAAGTTAAATAATTTTTATCCCATTTGTAAAACCCCAAAATTAGCCCCAAAGTGCCCAAATTGGCTGAAAACAACATCCGTGTTTCCCCAAACTTCCCAAACAAAGTATAAATAATGCCCCTAACTCCAAGATTTCAATTTATGTTTTTTACCTAAGTTTTAGTAGTTTAATTTTCCTCTTTTCCTGTGTGTTATTTTTTTATTTTTTGTCTTTTTTATTTTTTTATTTTTTTGTATCTTTTTATACTTATGTTTTTATTTTTTTGGTCTTTTTATTTTTCTTAAAGTGGGAAAAGACAAAAAATGTAAAAAGAAATTTAAAAAGAAACAGAGGAAGACTGAGGTTTAGGATTAGGTAAGGGATGGGAGTTATTAGGGTTAGAAAAAGGGTCCGGGTGGGCATAAAAATTAAAATTAAGGATTTAGGGTTAGGCGAGGGGTGAGGGTCATTAGGATTAGGCTAGGGTTCTGTGACCTTAGGGTTAGGGTTAGGGTTAGGTTTTTGAAATTCTCTCGATGACCCTCCCCATACACTACAGTTGAGTGTATGGTTAATAGAGAGCCAAAGGCAATGCACTGGCCCACGCACGTCATCAGCAACTCTCCAAGTCTATACTGCATTAACTCTGTTTTTAACTTTTTGAGGGGTGGATGTACCCCGCTTGATTTGTCTATAGAGACTTTGTTTCTTCTAATTGTAATTTTTTAGGGGTGAATGTATCATATTAATTGGTTTATAGAGAATTTATTTCCTCTGTTTTAAAAATTCTCATATTTGGTTTGTCTATACAGACTTTGTTTTACACTGATTTATCACCCTGAGTCAGAGACATCTCTTCAGTAGAAAACCCTGACATCATCGGGTGTTAGGTTTAGGTTTAGGTTTTAGGGTTAATTTAACCCCTACTTACCTTAGGGTTAGGTTTAGGCTTCGGTTTTGGGGTTAGTAAATGATCTATCAGATCATTAAACCTTACTGACCTTAGGGTTAGGTTTAGTGTTAGGTTTAGGTTTAGGTTTAAGTGTTAGTAACTGATATATCTTAAACCTTACTTACCTTAGGGTTAGGCTTCGGTTTTAGGGTTAGTAAAGGGGGTTAGGGTTAGGGTTAGGGTTAGGGGTTAGGGTTAGGGTTAGGGGGGGTTAGGGGGGTTAGGGTTAGGGTTAGTTTAGGGTTAGGGTTAGGGTTAGGGTTAGGGTTAGGGTTAGGGTTAGGAAGTGAAGAAAAAACCCCACGACCCCGTCCGGGGCCACGGGAGGCACGGTCCATTCCCCAGGGAGTCTCCCGTTCTCTCCTCCCTTCCCCCTGCTGTCTACGGCCACCTCTGCGACCATATCGGACCACTGTCCATTCATTAGTAACATTGCGCCACATAATGTCACTAGGGGAAAGTTGTTGTCAATACAAAATGAACTGTAATCTGTTGTTGAAATCCAAATAAAACTGTAATATGTTGTTGAAATCCAAATAAAACTATTTTTTATTTATTTATTTATTTCAATCCAAATAAAATCCAAATAACTATGTATGTTTGTTGTTGAAATCCAAATGAACTATTTTTAACTGTTGAAATCCAAATGAAATTATGTATTGCCGAAATAAAGTTGTTGTATTAACTAAAATCCAAAATAAAATTATTTATATTTGAAAATCCACACAAAACTGTGTTTTTGTTGATTAATATCTTAGTTGAACTCAAATTTAAGTATTTTTTCGTAGTTGGAATGAAACGAAAGTGAAAGTAAACAACTAAGGTGTAAACTAAATTGTCAAAACCTTAAAAATGCGTGAAAGAATGAAATAAATGATGAAGAAAACAATGTAGTGTAAAACTCCGAAAAAAGTGTAAACTTCGAAAAAATGCAGTAAGAAAAGCGTGCTATTCGCGACGTTTCGACCTGTCCAGGTCTTCCTCAGGCTGTAGCACGCTAAATAATGTCGAAATACGGAGCAGTGCTCTCTGTTCTGTCTTCGTCAAGCGTTAGAGTAGAAATGAGAGATACAGAGGCTTGTGTGTGCGCGCTGCACCTCGCTTTGGCTCCGCCCACTCTCCTCCGCTTGAACTAAACAGTTGGAAGAGTGCAGAGCAAAGTAAAGTAAAAAGAAACTGTTAGTGGCATTTAACGAACATGTATGCCTGTGTATATTGTTTTAACGTATTCATTAATGTTTTTTTGGTTTTATTTTTTTATTTTATTTTATTTTTTTATTTTATTTTTTTATTTTTTATTTTTTTGTTTTTTAGTTTTTTTGATTGTTCTGTTTCTTATCCTTTTGTTCCTTATGTAAATCCAGGTAAATTTATTAATTGTTGAAACCCAAATGTACTATGTATTTAATGTTGAAATCCAAAATGAAATTATTTGTTGTTAAGATGAAATTATTTATTGTTAATTGTTAATTGTTAAAATGAAATTATTTATTGTTAAAATAAAATTATTTATTATCAAAATGAAATTATTGTATTAACTGAAAACCAGATTAAATTATTTATTGTTGAAATGGTTGTTTTTAATGAAATACAAATAAAATTGTTTGTTTTTGAATTCCAAATGAAGTCGTTGTATTTACTGAAGTCCAAATGAAATATTTGCATAAGATATGGAATATGAAATATATAATATAAAATATATAAAATATACAGTGGAATATGAACAATAAAACAAAGTCTCCAAGACTTAGGGTTAGACCAGGGTTGAAAGCCTTTAGGGTTAGGCATGGGGTCCTATGGCCTTAGGGTTAGGATATTGGGGTCCAAGGGTTATGTCTAGGTTAGGGTAAAGAGTCCTTAGGGTTAGGCATGGGGTCCTGTAGCCTTAGGGTTAGGAAATTAATTAGGGTTAGGCCAGGGTTGACAGTCCTTAGGGTTAGGCATGGGGTCCTTAGGTCTTAGGGTTAGGAAATTGGTGTCCTAGGGTTATATTCAGGTCAGGGTTTAGAGTCTTTAGGGTTAGGCATGGGCTCTTGTGACTTTAGGGTTAGGAAAAGGCGTAGGTCAACGAAATGTAGTATTTAACCCATGTGGTGCTCTAGTTTGGAAATAAGCAATCCAATAGCGTTCCCTCTGTAGCCTCTGAAGGTCAGTCCATGAGGAATTGCTCTGAATCCCTGCTATCTTAACCGAACTAAGTCCATGACATAAAAAGTGTTTCACTAGTGGTGTATGAGACTCCTTTCGATGAGAAATGTTATATTTATGTTGTGCAAATCTGACCAGTAAGGTGTTCCTGGTTTGACCAATATATTGGAGACCACAAAGCGAACAAAAAATCATATAAACCATGTTTTCCGTCCCTGTAGAAAACCTTTGGGAAATGGCACAAACCTTGTTGTTGGCATGACTCTTAACAAACTCCAACTTCACAAAGTGTCCCGTAAGTGAGTTAGTCTTTGTGTGAGGCCGAGGTCCCTGAAGTTTGGCCCTAACCACCAGGTCCTTTAAATTTTTGTTCCTTCTATAGGCTGAGATGACTTGATAGTCCTGCAATAAACCCTGTGTTGTAATAAATTTCTGAAAATTAGTTTTCCACACCGAATTCAGTCTCCGACTAATTGTAGAATAGGTAGTAATGAGTGGTAAGAGTTGTTTGTCCACCCTCACCTTTTTCTGTGTAAAAGTTTTCAAACAATGTCTTAAGAATTGTCTCGAATAACCCCGAACCCTAAGTGCTGTAAAGAGGGTTCGAGTGGCCTGCAAGAAATCTTGCTTTTGTGAGCAAATTCTATGGAAACGCAATAACTGTGACTTTACTAATCCCTCACACGTATGGCGAGGGTGAAAGCTAGTTTTGTGAAGGAGGGCATGTGTAGCTGTTTCTTTAAAAAAAACCTTAACCTGTAGTCTGTGTGTAGTTCGAAGTCATCCCCTTAAACACTGTAGTGTCCAAAAAGTCTATAGAGTCCTGTCCCACCACATGTTTGATCCGAATGGATGGGTCAAAAGAATCCAAAGTCCTAAGGAAAGAATCAAAGTCCTCCCCTGAGTGTGTCCATATTCCAAAAATATCGTCCAAATACCTATAATAGTAAAGTGGTGTCTTATTGCAAACTGCTAAAACCTTACGTTCCCATTCAGCCATAAAGATGTTTGCATAAGCGGGGCAATTTTTTACCCATTGCAGTTCCTTTAATCTGAACAAAATACTTTCCGTCAAACTCAAAATCATTTTTAGTTAAATTAATTTCCAGAAGCTGCAACAGTTCATCATCCGGCCTGTGTGGGTCTGGATATTTAGAAAAAATATTTTTAACCGCTTGCAGTCCAGCCGTTGTGTCAATGTTGGTGTAAAGTGAGTCGATATCAATACTAAAGAAAAATGAATTGTCTGGTATTACAATGTCTTTTATTATATTAATGAAATGATAAGTGTCTTTTATATATGATGGGTGGCGTGTAGAGAGAGGATTTAAATAGTAGTCTATGTAGTCAGCCGTTTGGTAAGTCTCACTCCCACAATCTGATACTATGGGTCTTCCTGGTGGAATTTCGTATGGGACCGTCCACTTTTGGGGATCTTTATGAATTTTAGGGAGAATGTAAAATCGTCTAATACGTGGTTCACATTCCCCTTTTAAAAAACTTCTTTGTTTGGAATTAATGAACTTTTTACTGTACAAAGTATCCAAAATGCCATGCACCACAGGCACTGTATCTAAATAAATTGGTTTATCTAATGGAGTGTAATAGGTCTTATCGCCGAGTTGTCTCAAGGCTTCGTGTACATATTGGTCCCTGTCCATAATGACTATGGAACTGCCCTTATCGGCCGGTTTGATGACGATGCTGGAATCCTGCATAAGCTCCCCTAGGGCGCGAAACTCATCTTCTGTGATGTTGTGACGTTCTACTGTTTGCTGATAGATATTCTGGAAGTCCTTATAATCAGCCTTAAAAAGAACCTTTAATTCAGGAGGGAGTCGCTCCTCCGGAGGGCTCCAAGTGGAGGCCGGCATGAATGGGATACGTGTAGTTGTATGTGTATTTCGCCTATAGTAAATCGATAACTTGATTCTCCTGTGAAACGATTGCAGATCCTGTTCTAAGCGAATTTTCTGATTCTTAAATAGACTAATGGTTGGGATGAAAGTTAAGCCTTTGTTTAAAAGCGACCATTGTGGATCCGAAAGTGTGAAATGCTTTGCAAGAACAATAACATTTTGTGCCCACAACGGTTTATGAACCTGTTGCCCCTCTGGTTCCAGGCTTACGGGGCACGCCAGTTTAAATGAGAAGCCCAGTGGCTGAACATCGCTCTAGCTGTGGACAACGTCCAATGAACCTGGTCTGACTTTGTGTGGAAATTTGCCCCTGGCAGACGCGGAATAAATCGCATATTGCGCCTGATATGGTCGTTCAACAGTGCAATATTGTGTTGCTCCAGTGTAGTGAGCGATGAAGAGACATTGATCAGGGGGACAAAAACTTCTGCAGTCGGGAAGCGTTTTTAGCTGCCCTAACTGCTGCTTGTAGCTGCTTGACAGTTGTACGCTTAACATTCTGCAGTCTGCTATTCAAGCCAAAAGCCAAAACCACCTGTGTAACAAGTGTTTCTACCACTGCATGAGTGAGTATATGCGCGGCATGTCGAAAGTTAGCCCCCGGAAAGCTGTCTATTTGCAACCCTGGTACATCAAAATGACGGATTCTGGCAAGGTTTGAATCCCCCACGATCAGCTTTTTCTGATGCACGTGGAGGGACCAGTCCACCAGTTTCCGGTCAGTGCGTATGTGCTTAGTGACTCTAAACCTTGGTGTTTTCGCAGTGGTATTGTTAAGTGAGTAGGTTATATCATTTGACAACACAGAGTCTAGAATCTCCCTATCTGACAGAGACAACTGCCAAATGTCGTTACCCGGTGGCTCCTCAGCCCGTGTCACCTCCTCCTGTGCTCGTGGCCAAGGCGTGTCCCCCTGACTTAGGCTAGGTAGAACAGGACTGTGTTCTAAAACCTCCGGTCTGTGAACTTGAGCTTGTGTAGTAAGAGTCCCCCTGTCGTGGGGAGGCTCCACTGGAGTGGAATGAGGGTGAGTCAAAGCAGTGATACTGTTATCAAAACTCTCTTCAGTCACCACTGCCGGGAGGGACCTGGGCCTTCCGCGTAGATGTCTCTGAGGGAGGTGAATAGGCGTGAGTTCAGCTATGTGAGTGTCTGTTGGTGTGTGCAAGAGCTCAGGCGCTCGAGCTTGCGTGTGAACAGGCTCGGGCGGTTGAGAGCGTGTCTGTGTTTGAGCAGCTTGTGTACTTGAGCGAACTGTCCGAACGCGATCTCGGGTGTGAGTGTCTGTTGGAGTCTGAAGCCGCTCCGGTGTTTGAGCCTGTGTCTGTGTGTGAGCGGCCCTGGTCTGTGCGGAGACTGTTGGAGCAGGGTTAGTATCCCCCTGTACAATCTCCTCCAAGTCTAACCTCTCTTGTGGAACATCCCTGTCTTCTTCCCCTGTCAGATATTCATTAATGCGGGCTTGAGCTTTTTGAATAGTGTTTTGTGTTAGCCGCGGAAGATTCCTCCTAGCCCAGCGAACCGCAATAATAAATGCTGATTCCCAATCATCAACCACGTTAGCCTTAATGTCGGCCAATGTATCAGACAACACTGAAAGATAGTGTTCCTCCAGAATCTGTAGTGTTGTACATCCCCAATTCCTGGCATTACCCACCAATAACTGCATTGTAAGAGGGTTAGGAGAGGCTGGTCTAATCATAGATGACAGTTGTGAGACCATTCTAGAGATGGAAATGGGTTCCCTCCCCCCATATGCTTCTGAAACTTGGCCTAGGTGATGCAGGAGTTTAATGACTGAATGCAAAGAGCGGGTCAGCCTGCCCAGCGCAGGGTCTGCAGCCCTGCGAAGAGGAGGAGGTGGTGGTGGGTCCCCCCGGAGGCGTGCATTGCCCCGAGGAGGAAGATCAAAACGGACCCTATTGGGCTGTGAGCGCACAGCGTCAGCATAGGATCGAGGTCGCTGTCTGTCAAAACGGGAAAACCTCCCCAAAGGAGGCACTGGCGGGTTAGGAAGTGAAGAAAAAACCCCACGACCCCGTCCGGGGCCACGGGAGGCACGGTCCATTCCCCAGGGAGTCTCCCGTTCTCTCCTCCCTTCCCCCTGCTGTCTACGGCCACCTCTGCGACCATATCGGACCACTGTCCATTCATTAGTAACATTGCGCCACATAATGTCACTAGGGGAAAGTTGTTGTCAATACAAAATGAACTGTAATCTGTTGTTGAAATCCAAATAAAACTGTAATATGTTGTTGAAATCCAAATAAAACTATTTTTTTATTTATTTATTTATTTCAATCCAAATAAAATCCAAATAACTATGTATGTTTGTTGTTGAAATCCAAATGAACTATTTTTAACTGTTGAAATCCAAATGAAATTATGTATTGCCGAAATAAAGTTGTTGTATTAACTAAAATCCAAAATAAAATTATTTATATTTGAAAATCCACACAAAACTGTGTTTTTGTTGATTAATATCTTAGTTGAACTCAAATTTAAGTATTTTTTCGTAGTTGGAATGAAACGAAAGTGAAAGTAAACAACTAAGGTGTAAACTAAATTGTCAAAACCTTAAAAAATGCGTGAAAGAATGAAATAAATGATGAAGAAAACAATGTAGTGTAAAACTCCGAAAAAAGTGTAAACTTCGAAAAAATGCAGTAAGAAAAGCGTGCTATTCGCGACGTTTCGACCTGTCCAGGTCTTCCTCAGGCTGTAGCACGCTAACTAATGTCGAAATACGGAGCAGTGCTCTCTGTTCTGTCTTCGTCAAGCGTTAGAGTAGAAATGAGAGATACAGAGGCTTGTGTGTGCGCGCTGCACCTCGCTTTGGCTCCGCCCACTCTCCTCCGCTTGAACTAAACAGTTGGAAGAGTGCAGAGCAAAGTAAAGTAAAAAGAAACTGTTAGTGGCATTTAACGAACATGTATGCCTGTGTATATTGTTTTAACGTATTCATTAATGTTTTTTTGGTTTTATTTTTTTATTTTATTTTATTTTTTTATTTTATTTTTTTATTTTTTTTTTTTTTTGTTTTTTAGTTTTTTTGATTGTTCTGTTTCTTATCCTTTTGTTCCTTATGTAAATCCAGGTAAATTTATTAATTGTTGAAACCCAAATGTACTATGTATTTAATGTTGAAATCCAAAATGAAATTATTTGTTGTTAAGATGAAATTATTTATTGTTAATTGTTAATTGTTAAAATGAAATTATTTATTGTTAAAATAAAATTATTTATTATCAAAATGAAATTATTGTATTAACTGAAAACCAGA
The DNA here is from genome assembly GCA_036850595.1 of Rhyacichthys aspro. Taxonomy (NCBI): domain Eukaryota; kingdom Metazoa; phylum Chordata; class Actinopteri; order Gobiiformes; family Rhyacichthyidae; genus Rhyacichthys; species Rhyacichthys aspro. The sequence goes on along the minus strand of JAWCTZ010000999.1, from coordinate 10,258 downwards.
TTAAATTATTTATTGTTGAAATGGTTGTTTTTAATGAAATACAAATAAAATTGTTTGTTTTTGAATTCCAAATGAAGTCGTTGTATTTACTGAAGTCCAAATGAAATATTTGCATAAGATATGGAATATGAAATATATAATATAAAATATATAAAATATACAGTGGAATATGAACAATAAAACAAAGTCTCCAAGACTTAGGGTTAGACCAGGGTTGAAAGCCTTTAGGGTTAGGCATGGGGTCCTATGGCCTTAGGGTTAGGATATTGGGGTCCAAGGGTTATGTCTAGGTTAGGGTAAAGAGTCCTTAGGGTTAGGCATGGGGTCCTGTAGCCTTAGGGTTAGGAAATTAATTAGGGTTAGGCCAGGGTTGACAGTCCTTAGGGTTAGGCATGGGGTCCTTAGGTCTTAGGGTTAGGAAATTGGTGTCCTAGGGTTATATTCAGGTCAGGGTTTAGAGTCTTTAGGGTTAGGCATGGGCTCTTGTGACTTTAGGGTTAGGAAAAGGCGTAGGTCAACGAAATGTAGTATTTAACCCATGTGGTGCTCTAGTTTGGAAATAAGCAATCCAATAGCGTTCCCTCTGTAGCCTCTGAAGGTCAGTCCATGAGGAATTGCTCTGAATCCCTGCTATCTTAACCGAACTAAGTCCATGACATAAAAAGTGTTTCACTAGTGGTGTATGAGACTCCTTTCGATGAGAAATGTTATATTTATGTTGTGCAAATCTGACCAGTAAGGTGTTCCTGGTTTGACCAATATATTGGAGACCACAAAGCGAACAAAAAATCATATAAACCATGTTTTCCGTCCCTGTAGAAAACCTTTGGGAAATGGCACAAACCTTGTTGTTGGCATGACTCTTAACAAACTCCAACTTCACAAAGTGTCCCGTAAGTGAGTTAGTCTTTGTGTGAGGCCGAGGTCCCTGAAGTTTGGCCCTAACCACCAGGTCCTTTAAATTTTTGTTCCTTCTATAGGCTGAGATGACTTAGGGTTAGGGTTAGGGTTAGGGTTAGGGTTAGGGTTAGAGGGTTAGGTATTTGAAATTGTCTCGATGACCCTCCCCATGACACTCCAAGTTTGAGTGCATAGTTAACAGAGAGCCAAAGGTTTTGCACTGGCCCACGCACGTCATCTGCAACTCTCCAAGTCTGAACAGATTTGGTTCTCTGTTTCTAACTTTTTGTGATTTTTTTAGAATGAATATATATTAATAGATTTATCCATGTGGACTTTTGTTTTCTGTTTTAAACTTTTTGAGGGTGAAAGTACCGTATTAATTTGTCCATAGAGAGTATATATTTCTTCTGTTTATGAATTTTTATATTGATTTGTCAACACAGACTTTGTTTTGTACTGATTTGTTATTTTGAGTCTAATTTTGAAAGACACATCTTCAGTAGTGGACCCTGGAATCATCGGGTGTTTCGGCCATTATCACTAGACACCCTCATCCAAGGATGGCCCCCCGAGGTTGATCAGACCTCGCGGTGTGTCACAGTTTAAGTTTTAGGTTCTACTTCTAGCTAGGTAGGTTACTGATATGTATTGAGGTTTTAATTGATGTTTTTGTATTGGTTTAGGTTTTATTTTAAGAGGTTTTAGAATTTCAGGTTTTAAGAATTCAAATAAGGGCCATATAAAGGCGTTTGTTGTAGCAGAGCTTCCTGTGCCCCAGTACACCGCACGACTCCAGGAAGTCTGTGGCAGTACTCACCGCTGTTGTTGTTGTGTTGTAGTTTTTGGGCTCTCTTCGGTTCTTCTTGTGGTTAGGGCCACTGGTTTGTCCAGGAGGAGATGGGCGTCGCCGTGCCGGTCGTTTTGATGTATGACATGTCCAGGTTCCAGCAATGCTAACCCGGTTTATTTTTCCAGTCTGTCTGACTGGTTTGCATATGAGTCGATGATTAGCATACGGGTCTCTAATTTGCACACGAGTCTCTGTCATGGTTCACAAAATTAATTTTTTATTTTTAATATTATATTTTATTTAACCTTTATTTAGACTTATAAATCAAATGTGAACAAATTTTCATTTAAATTAACGACCTAAGGCAGCTTGAGAGGTAAAAATAATTCATCAGGAAGTGCTGAGGATTCTGGGAAAGCTGTCCTTTTAAAAATGGCGCCCAGTCTTCTGGTTAAAAGCAGTGTTAAAAGTAATGAATGTCTCTTTGGGAAGCAGATTTGAACAGGTTTCAGCTGGATTGAGATTTGAATTGGACCTGAACAGGTTTAAGTTAGATCTGAACTGGTTCCAGAAGGTTCTGAACTGGTTTTAGTGGGATTTGAACAGGTTTTAATAGGATTTGAACAGGTTTTAGTGGGATTTGAACTGGTTTTACTCAGATTTTAACACTTTTCAGTTGGATTAAGATTTTAATGGGACCCAAGCAGGTCCAGGTAAGATCCAAACAGGTTCCAGATGGACTTGAACTGGTTTTAGTGGGATTTGATCAGGTTTTAGTCAGATTTGAGCTGGTTTTACTCAGATTTGAATACTTTTGAGTTGGATTAAGTTTTAAATTGGATCCATACGGGTCTAAGTGAGATCTGAACAAGTTCCAGCCGGATCTAAACTGGTTTTAGTGGGATTTGAACAGGTTTTAGTGGGATTTGAGCCGGTTTTACACAGATTTGAACACTTTTGAGTTGGATTAAGATTTGAATTGGATCCGAGCAGGTTCAGGTGAGATTCAATCAGGTTCCAGGTGGATTTGAACTGGTTTTAGTTGGACTTGAACTGGTTTTAGTGGGATTTGAGTCGATTTTACACAGATTTGAACTAATTTCAGTTGGATTAAGTTTTGAATTGGATCCGAGCAGGTCCAGGTGAGATTCAATCAGGTTCCAGGTGGATTTGAACTGGTTTTAGTCGGACTTGAACAGGTTTTAGTCGGATTTGAGCCGGTTTTACACAGATTTGAACACTTTTGAGTTAGATTAAGTTTTGAATTGGATCCATACGGGTCTAAGTGAGAGCTGAACCAGTTCCAGCGGGATCTAAACTGGTTTTAGTCGGATTTGAACAGGTTTTAGTGGGATTTGAGCCGATTTTACACAGATTTGAACACTTTTCAGTTGGATTAAAATTTGAATTGGACCCGAGCAGGTCCAGGTGAGATCCAATCAGGTTCTAGATGGATTTGAACTGGTTTTAGTCGGACTTGAACAGGTTTTAGTGGGATTTGAGCCGGTTTTACCTAGATTTGAACACTTTTCAGTTGAATTAAGATTTGAATTGGACCCGAGCAGGTCCAGGTGAGATCCAATCAGGTTCCAGATGGATTTGAACTGGTTTTAGTTGGACTTGAACAGGTTTTAGTCGGATTTGAGTTGGTTTTACACCTATTATATAGAACAAGTTTAGGGTTTAGGATTTTAGGTTTAGGATTAGGTTTAGGGTCTTAGGGTTAGGATTAGGATTAGGAATAGGGTTAGGAGTTGTGGGCGGAAAGAGGCAGAGCCAGGAAATGGAGTCCAGAACAGGACGAGCCATTACCCCGCCGGACCGGGCTGTCGCCCTGCCTCTCACTCCACCCACACACTCCCCCCAGGGATGGGAGGGAGGTGAGGGGGAGAGGAGAGGAGGGCTGAAAGTGAGGTTTAAATTGGATTTGAAGCGGTTTTAGCTGGACCCAAACAGGTTTAGGATTAGGATTAGGGTCAGGAGTTGTGGGCGGAAAGAAGCAGAGCCAGGCAATGGAGTCCGGAACAGGACGAGCCATTGCCCCGCCGGACCGGGCTGTCGCCCTGCCTCTCACTCCACCCACACACTCCCCCCAGGGATGGGAGGGAGGTGAGGGAGGAGAGGAGAGGAGGGCAAAAAGTGAGGTGTTGTCCTGGAGTAGTCATGATGTTGTAACAGAGTTCTGGAGAGCTCGTTATTCGGAAGCGCTGGCTAGTTAGGTATTTGAAATTGTCTCGATGACCCTCCCCATGACACTCCAAGTTTGAGTGCATAGTTAACAGAGAGCCAAAGGTTTTGCACTGGCCCACGCACGTCATCTGCAACTCTCCAAGTCTGAACAGATTTGGTTCTCTGTTTCTAACCTTTTGTGATTTTTTAGAATGAATATATATTAAATTATAATATTAGATTTATCCATGTGGACTTTTGTTTTCTGTTTTAAACTTTTGAGGGTGAAAGTACCGTATTAATTTGTCCATAGAGAGTATATATTTCTTCTGTTTATGAATTTTTATATTGATTTGTCAACACAGACTTTGTTTTGTACTGATTTGTTATTTTGAGTCTAATTTTGAAAGACACATCTTCAGTAGTGGACCCTGGAATCATCGGGTGTTTCGCCATTATCACTAGACACCCTCATCCAAGGATGGCCCCCGAGGTTGATCAGACCTCGCGGTGTGTCACAGTTTAAGTTTTAGGTTCTACTTCTAGCTAGGTAGGTTACTGATATGTATTGAGGTTTTAATTGATGTTTTTGTATTAGTTTAGGTTTTATTTTAAGAGGTTTTAGAATTTCAGGTTTTAAGAATTCAAATAAGGGCCATATAAAGGCGTTTGTTGTAGCAGAGCTTCCTGTGCCCCAATACACCGCACGACTCCAGGAAGTCTGTGGCAGTACTCACCGCTGTTGTTGTTGTGTTGTAGTTTTTGGGCTCTCTTCGGTTCTTCTTGTGGTTAGGGCCACTGGTTTGTCCAGGAGGAGATGGGCGTCGCCGTGCCGGTCGTTTTGATGTATGACATGTCCAGGTTCCAGCAATGCTAACCCGGTTTATTTTTCCAGTCTGTCTGACTGGTTTGCATATGAGTCGATGATTAGCATACGGGTCTCTAATTTGCACACGAGTCTCTGTCATGGTTCACAAAATTATTTTTTTATTTTTTATATATTATACTTTATTTCACCTTTATTTAGACTTATAAATCAAATGTGAACAAATTTTCATTTAAAATAACGACCTAAGGCAGCTTGAGAGGTAAAAATAATTCATCAGGAAGTGCTGAGGATTCTGGGAAAGCTGTTCTTTTAAAAAATGGCGCCCAGTCTTCTGGTTAAAACCAGTGTTGAAAGTAATGAATGTCTCTTTGGGAAGCAGATTTGAACAGGTTTCAGCTGGATTGAGATTTGAATTGGACCTGAACAGGTTTAAGTTAGATCTGAACTGGTTCCAGAAGGTTCTGAACTGGTTTTAGTGGGATTTGAACAGGTTTTAATAGGATTTGAACAGGTTTTAGTGGGATTTGAACTGGTTTTACTCAGATTTTAACACTTTTCAGTTGGATTAAGATTTTAATGGGACCCAAGCAGGTCCAGGTGAGATCCAAACAGGTTCCAGATGGACTTGAACTGGTTTTAGTCGGATTTGATCAGGTTTTAGTCAGATTTGAGCTGGTTTTACTCAGATTTGAATACTTTTGAGTTGGATTAAGTTTTGAATTGGATCCATACGGGTCTAAGTGAGATCTGAACAAGTTCCAGGCGGATCTAAACTGGTTTTAGTGGGATTTGAACAGGTTTTAGTGGGATTTGAGCCGGTTTTACCCAGATTTGAACACTTTTGAGTTGGATTAAGATTTGAATTGGATCCGAGCAGGTTCAGGTGAGATTCAATCAGGTTCCAGGTGGATTTGAACTGGTTTTAGTTGGACTTGAACTGGTTTTAGTGGGATTTGAGCCGATTTTACACAGATTTGAACTAATTTCAGTTGGATTAAGTTTTGAATTGGATCCGAGCAGGTCCAGGTGAGATTCAATCAGGTTCCAGGTGGATTTGAACTGGTTTTAGTCGGACTTGAACAGGTTTTAGTCGGATTTGAGCCGGTTTTACACAGATTTGAACTATTTTCAGTTGGATTAAGATTTGAATTGGATCCATACGGGTCTAAGTGAGAGCTGAACCAGTTCCAGCGGGATCTAAACTGGTTTTAGTCGGATTTGAACAGGTTTTAGTGGGATTTGAGCCGATTTTACACAGATTTGAACACTTTTCAGTTGGATTAAAATTTGAATTGGACCCGAGCAGGTCCAGGTGAGATCCAATCAGGTTCTAGATGGATTTGAACTGGTTTTAGTCGGACTTGAACAGGTTTTAGTGGGATTTGAGCCGGTTTTACCTAGATTTGAACACTTTTCAGTTGAATTAAGATTTGAATTGGACCCGAGCAGGTCCAGGTGAGATCCAATCAGGTTCCAGATGGATTTGAACTGGTTTTAGTTGGACTTGAACAGGTTTTAGTCGGATTTGAGTTGGTTTTACACCTATTATATAGAACAAGTTTAGGGTTTAGGATTTTAGGTTTAGGATTAGGTTTAGGGTCTTAGGGTTAGGATTAGGATTAGGAATAGGGTTAGGAGTTGTGGGCGGAAAGAGGCAGAGCCAGGAAATGGAGTCCAGAACAGGACGAGCCATTACCCCGCCGGGCCGGGCTGTCGCCCCGCCTCTCACTCCACCCACACACTCCCCCCAGGGATGGGAGGGAGGTGAGGGGGGAGAGGAGAGGAGGGCTGAAAGTGAGGTTTAAATTGGATTTGAAGCGGTTTTAGCTGGACCCAAACAGGTTTAGGATTAGGATTAGGGTCAGGAGTTGTGGGCGGAAAGAAGCAGAGCCAGGCAATGGAGTCCGGAACAGGACGAGCCATTGCCCCGCCGGACCGGGCTGTCGCCCTGCCTCTCACTCCACCCACACACTCCCCCCAGGGATGGGAGGGAGGTGAGGGAGGAGAGGAGAGGAGGGCAAAAAGTGAGGTGTTGTCCTGGAGTAGTCATGATGTTGTAACAGAGTTCTGGAGAGCTCGTTATTCGGAAGCGCTGGCTAGTTAGGTATTTGAAATTGTCTCGATGACCCTCCCCATGACACTCCAAGTTTGAGTGCATAGTTAACAGAGAGCCAAAGGTTTTGCACTGGCCCACGCACGTCATCTGCAACTCTCCAAGTCTGAACAGATTTGGTTCTCTGTTTCTAACTTTTGTGATTTTTTAGAATGAATATATATTAAATTATATTATTAGATTTATCCATGTGGACTTTTGTTTTCTGTTTTAAACTTTTGAGGGTGAAAGTACCGTATTAATTTGTCCATAGAGAGTATATATTTCTTCTGTTTATGAATTTTTATATTGATTTGTCAACACAGACTTTGTTTTGTACTGATTTGTTATTTTGAGTCTAATTTTGAAAGACACATCTTCAGTAGTGGACCCTGGAATCATCGGGTGTTTCGCCATTATCACTAGACACCCTCATCCAAGGATGGCCCCGAGGTTGATCAGACCTCGCGGTGTGTCACAGTTTAAGTTTTAGGTTCTACTTCTAGCTAGGTAGGTTACTGATATGTATTGAGGTTTTAATTGATGTTTTTGTATTAGTTTAGGTTTTATTTTAAGAGGTTTTAGAATTTCAGGTTTTAAGGATTCAAATAAGGGCCATATAAAGGCGTTTGTTGTAGCAGAGCTTCCTGTGCCCCAATACACCGCACGACTCCAGGAAGTCTGTGGCAGTACTCACCGCTGTCGCTGTTGTGTTGTAGTTTTTGGGCTCTCTTCGGTTCCTCTTGTGGTTAGGGCCACTGGTTTGTCCAGGAGGAGATGGGCGTCGCCGTGCCGGTCGTTTTGATGTATGACATGTCCAGGTTCCAGCAATGCTAACCCGGTTTATTTTTCCAGTCTGTCTGACTGGTTTGCATATGAGTCGCTGATTAGCATACGGGTCTCTAATTTGTATACGAGTCTCTGTCATGGTTCACAAAATTATTTTTTTATTTTTTATATTATACTTTATTTCACCTTTATTTAGACTTATAAATCAAATGTGAACAAATTTTCATTTAAAATAACGACCTAAGGCAGCTTGAGAGGTAAAAATAATTCATCAGGAAGTGCTGAGGATTCTGGGAAAGCTGTTCTTTTAAAAATGGCGGCCAGTCTTCTGGTTAAAACCAGTGTTAAAAGTAATGAATGTCTCTTTGGGAAGCAGATTTGAACAGGTTTCAGCTGGATTGAGATTTGAATTGGACCTGAACAGGTTTAAGTTAGATCTGAACTGGTTCCAGAAGGTTCTGAACTGGTTTTAGTCGGATCTGAACAGGTTTTAGTGGGATTTGAACAGGTTTTAATAGGATTTGAACAGGTTTTAGTGGGATTTGAACTGGTTTTACTCAGATTTTAACACTTTTCAGTTGGATTAAGATTTTAATGGGACCCGAGCAGGTCCAGGTGAGATCCAAACAGGTTCCAGATGGACTTTAACTGGTTTTAGTCGGATTTGATCAGGTTTTAGTCAGATTTGAGCTGGTTTTACTCAGATTTGAATACTTTTGAGTTGGATTAAGTTTTGAATTGGATCCATACAGGTCTAAGTGAGATCTGAACAAGTTCCAGGCCAGGATCTAAACAGGTTTTAGTGGGATTTGAACAGGTTTAGGGTAGGCCAGGCCAGGGCCAGGCCAGGCCAGGCCAGGCCAGGTGCCAGGCCAGGGCCAGGCCAGGCCAGGCCAGGCCAGGCCAGGCCAGGCCAGGCCCAGGCCAGGCCAGGCAGGCCAGGCCAGGCCAGGCCAGGCCAGGCCAGGCCAGGCCAGGCCAGGCCAGGCCAGGCCAGGCCAGGCCAGGCCAGGCCAGGCCAGGCCAGGCCAGGCCAGGCCAGGCCAGGCCAGGCCAGGCCAGGCCAGGCCAGGCCAGGCCAGGCCAGGCCAGGCCAGGCCAGGCCAGGCCAGGCCAGGCCAGGCCAGGCCAGGCCAGGCCAGGCCAGGCCAGGCCAGGCCAGGCCAGGCCAGGCCAGGCCAGGCCAGGCCAGGCCAGGCCAGGCCAGGCCAGGCCAGGCCAGGCCAGGCCAGGCCAGGCCAGGCCAGGCCCAGGCCACAGGCCAGGCCAGGCCAGGCCAGGCCAGGCCAGGCCAGGCCAGGCCAGGCCAGGCCAGGCCAGGCCAGGCCAGGCCAGGCCAGGCCAGGCCAGGCCAGGCCAGGCCAGGCCAGGCCAGGCCAGGCCAGGCCAGGCCAGGCCAGGCCAGGCCAGGCCAGGCCAGGCCAGGCCAGGCCAGGCCAGGCCAGGCCAGGCCAGGCCAGGCCAGGCCAGGCCAGGCCAGGCCAGGCCAGGCCAGGCCAGGCCAGGCCAGGCCAGGCCAGGCCAGGCCAGGCCAGGCCAGGCCAGGCCAGGCCAGGCCAGGCCAGGCCAGGCCAGGCCAGGCCAGGCCAGGCCAGGCCAGGCCAGGCCAGGCCAGGCCAGGCCAGGCCAGGCCAGGCCAGGCCAGGCCAGGCCAGGCCAGGCCAGGCCAGGCCAGGCCAGGCCAGGCCAGGCCAGGCCAGGCCAGGCCAGGCCAGGCCAGGCCAGGCCAGGCCAGGCCAGGCCAGGCCAGGCCAGGCCAGGCCAGGCCAGGCCAGGCCAGGCCAGGCCAGGCCAGGCCAGGCCAGGCCAGGCCAGGCCAGGCCAGGCCAGGCCAGGCCAGGCCAGGCCAGGCCAGGCCAGGCCAGGCCAGGCCAGGCCAGGCCAGGCCAGGCCAGGCCAGGCCAGGCCAGGCCAGGCCAGGCCAGGCCAGGCCAGGCCAGGCCAGGCCAGGCCAGGCCAGGCCAGGCCAGGCCAGGCCAGGCCAGGCCAGGCCAGGCCAGGCCAGGCCAGGCCAGGCCAGGCCAGGCCAGGCCAGGCCAGGCCAGGCCAGGCCAGGCCAGGCCAGGCCAGGCCAGGCCAGGCCAGGCCAGGCCAGGCCAGGCCAGGCCAGGCCAGGCCAGGCCAGGCCAGGCCAGGCCAGGCCAGGCCAGGCCAGGCCAGGCCAGGCCAGGCCAGGCCAGGCCAGGCCAGGCCAGGCCAGGCCAGGCCAGGCCAGGCCAGGCCAGGCCAGGCCAGGCCAGGCCAGGCCAGGCCAGGCCAGGCCAGGCCAGGCCAGGCCAGGCCAGGCCAGGCCAGGCCAGGCCAGGCCAGGCCAGGCCAGGCCAGGCCAGGCCAGGCCAGGCCAGGCCAGGCCAGGCCAGGCCAGGCCAGGCCAGGCCAGGCCAGGCCAGGCCAGGCCAGGCCAGGCCAGGCCAGGCCAGGCCAGGCCAGGCCAGGCCAGGCCAGGCCAGGCCAGGCCAGGCCAGGCCAGGCCAGGCCAGGCCAGGCCAGGCCAGGCCAGGCCAGGCCAGGCCAGGCCAGGCCAGGCCAGGCCAGGCCAGGCCAGGCCAGGCCAGGCCAGGCCAGGCCAGGCCAGGCCAGGCCAGGCCAGGCCAGGCCAGGCCAGGCCAGGCCAGGCCAGGCCAGGCCAGGCCAGGCCAGGCCAGGCCAGGCCAGGCCAGGCCAGGCCAGGCCAGGCCAGGCCAGG
>JAWCTZ010000998.1:0-26502 GCA_036850595.1 Rhyacichthys aspro | reverse complement strand
GGCTCTCCTCTAAGTCAAACAGTTCGTCTTTGCCTGGTTTGGAGCAGCGTCCAGACCTTAGTGTACCAGTAGGGCCCATAGGCGACAAGTACTTCCCCTCACAGTCTTTAAAAGCAAGCTTGCCACACTTAAACTCTAATGTGTACGCCGTGGCTCTACCACTCTGTCAAGAGCTTGCCATCGTTGCTGAAAGCGGCTGTCGCAGGTCTTTAGGCAGTACTTTCCATCCATGTAGACCAAGGTCAGGAGCGCCACCACACCCCAGGGAATGTTCATATCCACTGCAATCTCCCCATCTTCCATAGAGAGGTGGGCGTAGCGTTTGCGGGCCACTGAATGCAAGTTGGCCTGTGGATGTAAAGCCAAATGCACTGCCCACAACTCGTTGTCACTGATGAACTGAGCAAAGCAGGACAGATAGTCACGGAGCCCCAAAGAAGCGCAAGTGCTGCTCAGATTGTAGCGCCCAGCGACCGTCCGACTGGGCCACAATCAGGAAACGGCAGTCTGAGTTGTGTCCGTCGGCCTCGCAGCTCACCTTGCCATCCTTGTCAGAGGCCAGGTAACGGCCCAGGTGACTGCGCAAGTAGACTACCTGAGAGTCCTGGGAGTCATGCTCCAGAGTCCAGACCTGCTTCTTTTTCAGACTTGGTGCTGACGCGTTCACCTAAAAGACAAAGACAGGGAGATCCTTTTAACCTTCACTGTTCCTGTGTTAGAAGGTGTCCACTTTGAAAAACATAAATATATTGCTAGCTGTTGCAGTAGTCAACTATGAAGTCAGTGTAGCGTGTTTGAGTGTTTGAGGCCGAATTTTGTTTTCTGCTACTTTGCCAATAGGAAAAAACACAATGAGTGGCTAATTTATTTGGTCAAAATAGATCTTTGGATTAGACTTAGTAAGCTTTTGCAAAGTTCCATCACTTTTGTCAGACTTTACCTTGAAGCCGAAGCTCTCAGCAGTGAGGTATCGACCCTCGTGGTTGATCAGACCGAACTGCAACTTCAAGGGAAGGTTACCATTGGCAGGCATCTTTACCTGCAACAAAAAATGTTTAAGATACAACAAAGGTAAAGAAAGGGGAGAGACAGGAGAGAGTTTCTATGGGGCTGTCATGCTTAAGAGAATTACATTTGAGTCTTATTTTCTTAAAAGGCAGAGGTAAGTAGGTGAGGTCACGGAGGATGTCGAAATGCAAAAGTCTTACAGACAGGAAATCAATCCATTAAGGTACAGTATATAAAGCACTTCCAAGACCACAAATCCCTTCCCCCCACCCATAGCTTCATTACACATTTTTCCAGCCACAGCCTCCTAATTTACTTACTGCGGTTTTGTGGGCTTCCTCTTTGCAGTTTCTGTGGCTCTAATTCCAAGCTCCCAGATTTAAGAGGCTTCTTTCACCAGGCGTCCTCTTGTAATTCTCTCTCTCTCTTACTACTACTACTTCTTCTTCTTGCCTTTGGAAGTGCTCACGGTTGTGTTGATCAGGTCTCCAAGCACCCCTTCTCTGCCGCCGCCGCCACCTCTCCTCTCCTTAATCAGGTTAGAGGCAGCAAAGACTCAAGTCAGCCTTGATCTCTCTTCAGTCCAGACTTTGCGCGTCGGTTTTTTTTTCCCCGTAGACTAATTTTGGTGTGTTGACTGCTTATCTCCACTTCTGCAGCTTACCTTTATTCTCCCTCCTGTTGCACAGCTCGCTCTTGTCCGGCTTCACTCCATTTCCCGCTTGTTATTCGCACTGAAGGCTAAATCAGTCAGTTATCCCCGCTTCTTCTTCTTCTTCTCCTTCTTTTCAGTCTTCAAGTCTTGACCGGTCTGTTGGTCTAGAGTTAGATGAAGAATTTGATCAGCCTCGAAGAGCATCTGCAACTGCCCTCCACACAAATCTCACTGCACTAAAGAGCCCTCCATCGCATCAGCAACAAAAGGTGCTCACCTCTGTAATCTTAAGCCTCCCTGTCGCTTTTCCTGCCATCCTCTCCTTCTTTCTTGTTGCCTTTCTCTAACCCGCCATGTGTATAATCCTGCCTTTCTCTGCCTCTGCGCTTTCTTCCTAGCTCGGGTCTTTCGCCTCTTTCGGTGACACAGGTAAGTAGAAACAATACCAGCACACACACACATAGAGCAGCAGGTAACTAGAGCGCTCCCTGTGCCTTTGGGCTAGAGCAGCTCTCCTTACCTGTTTATGCCGAGGCTTGGGTTACATCTTCTCTGATTGCAAGCTCTCTGGGTCAGTCCTAATGGGAAATGTGTCTGCCGAGCTCGGGGAGTCCGACTTATACACGTGGGAGACAAGGAAAGGCACAGGAGATGGCAGGTGTTGTAGAGGCAACAATAACAAGGCAATCAACATATGGGGGTTGTACCGATGGATGTGTACGTGCGCGTTGCCTGAGTAATCAAGCTTGCCAATCAGCCTATTATAAGTCTTCTTTGCAGAGTAAACAGACGTGTCTCTTCCTGAATCCATCTAATCCTCAACCCAATCATTCCAACCTGGCTAATCTACGGCTCTAACCCCTCCGCGGGCCCCTCTGACACACACACACACATACATACACGCAGAGGCTTGTCAGTAGATATAAACATGCATCCAGGCTTACTGACCCACAGCAACATGTATGTCATCGCCACACACACACACACAAACACACAAGCGGGTCAATAAAGGCTCTCAGAGTTCATTGTAAACACCCACCCACCCAAAGATTTACTCGACTTGACCCAGACTTGAACTGCTGGGCAAAATGTTATAAACAATGCAAGTCTCAAACACAGATAGACGGTGATTAAGCTTTAAACAAATCATTTTTGCAATCAAGTGACGACTAGGTTTTTTAGCCGGGTAGATTTAATTATAGCATGAATATAACATAATATATATAGGGGAGTCTTTTGCTATGTAATGCTGTAGATCTGGTTTGTTACAGTTAGCAGAAAAAAAGGAATGAAAGTACACAGACACAGGGCATTTACATCACTACAGGATAAACTTGAGTGATGAAATAACGATAATTCACCTTGAGTACAACTGTCATGAGAGACTGTGCATAGATATTTACAGGCTTCTGCGGCCTTTTCTAACATCTGGTGGTACACCCAAAAGTCAAAATTCCACTTCAGAGCTGAACCGTGTAAGTTGCCTCTTGGTAACACCTTGAGTCAAGTGTTGTGGAGTCACATACATAATTTGTCAAAACAGCGACCGATAAAGTGCAGTCTTTTTGTCACTTCTTACGACTAACTTACTTTCTATGAATTACAAATGCTTACAAGTTATTAATAATAACTAGTGTAATGATCTTATTTTACACTTCATTGCTGGTAAGATTACAGCTGTACACCTTTAGAGTTTTGCCCCTGGGTCTCTCTTGCTCAATCTACAGGGAGCGTCCCAAATCAGCAAACGTATCACTTTACAAACTCATCTGATACCATCATTTATCTGAGTTTTAGGTAGAACACATGCAGCTAATTGATCGTACATGTTCTATTCATACAAATACATCAGAGGTAATTCAAGAGCAATAGCATTATTTGCAGCAGTATTCTCACTTTGTCTCGAACATAAAAGAACAGTCACAGGCTCCTGTCAGTATCAATATGAACTGGGCCATTATGTCATCTGATGTTATCTGGTGTAACCCTAGTCAGATGTATGCATCCATACAAATATATACAAGGTGCACACAACAAAAATAAAGAGGTACATGAAGGACATGCACATTACTCACAAAACATAAACTGTTATAGTTACGATTGTTATTATTTTCATTACTATTATCACTATTACTGCTCTTGTCATATGTATCCTATCCCACGCATCATTAGCTCGCTCTGTGTGGACCCGGGGCTGCGTCACTGTCTTCTCATATGCCCGTGCTATCTCAACCCTGATGCCTGTCCGTAGCCAACCACATGTTTTAGCCCCCCCACCCCCCAACCCCTTATTCTGGGATGGTGACTGTGCCAGGTTCACCGTGGCAACCGTGGGATGGTGCTTTAGAAGCCATTACAGCGCTCCTCTGATGACACTCAAATAGCTATCATTACACCTCCTCCAAGGAGACACAGAGGGAGGAGGGAGAGAGGGAATGAATGGGAAGGCTGCAAAGGAGAGGAAAGGAGGAAAGAAAAAAGGCAAGGTGTCGAGGAAGGAGATAGTAAATTACACAAGGCTGAAAGTTTAAGATATAGTGGCTGTTTGGAAAAAGGATGAGAGAGAAAAAGAGTGACTGAGGAAAAGAACGGCCAATTCGAAATGACCGTTTCTAAGTTAACAGCCTCTAGCGTTTTTCTACCCTATTAAGTTCTATTCTGCCATTACTTGGGACTGCGGGGTGCTGCCTCATACCCCACAGTGTCCCACTGCTCTCGGAGCCGCCCCCTCCCACACACACAACACAGTGTACGCTTCTCCCTATTTTCCAACCCATCCTATGTTTTTACCTCAATTCTTAGTTTCCCCTCCTCGTTTTTGTTGGTTCAATTCAAAGGTTGTGAACTGAATTAAGTGGGTGTGGGAAGTGTCTTTGGAGCCTGGTTTGTCCTTGTTGTCCCTATTTATATATTGCATTTATTTCCGCCTAAAAATGTGTTTACGTAAATAAAGACAGAATAGAAACTATGCTCTGAAGTTTAATTCCTGCCACAACGGATTGAGATTACAGTCGAACTTGAAATAATATTTTTATATTTTCTTTGAATTAAAGATATTTGACATTCATCTGCAATACTTAAAGCCATGGGCAATTGTAAAGTAACTGAGACGAGGTTGTATATTTAGAAGATAGGCTCTCCAGTTGATCTTTGACCTCTTTGTAAACTGAGGAAGAAACCAAAATTAGGATTGAATGACACCCTGTTAACTGTAACGACTGTATTAGTCTTTGCAAAAGTGTGCAATTCTAGACCAAAACACTGCAATGCACTAACTTATTGTCATTTCACTCAGTGCAGTGGTTATCCCTTTGCTTTTACTGTTTTCTGATCCCTGTACGTGACACGCTCCAGCTTAAAGAAGGGCTACCATGGTCTCAACAGCCTTTATCCTCACTTTTAAACATTCCTCAAAACGCATTTTCACATTTTGCTTCTTGATCAGCCGTGCCTTCTATGCTGGAACACACTTACTATCCCGTCCCTCTTGACTGTAATTTCCAAAGCCACCTCTTAGCGGCAGTACGAGCCTTCTTCTGTAACTCATTTAGAGGAACATTGCCTATATATTTTTTGGAGGTTCAAAAAAAAAAAAAAAAAAAGAGAGAAGATTGATGCTTGGTTTGTCAGTGTTGGTGCCTGTGTGACTGCATAGCGTAGGAGGGAAGGACTTTAGTGCTATTTAAAATGGCTGCTTTTAATGTCTTGTGCTTTTTGGAGGACTTTGGAAAAACGGAAAGATGCCAACAAACAAGGAAAGTCTTATCAAGTGTAAAACATCAGTTTAGTCAAACGAGGAGGGGCGGGGTGTTGTTT
Organism: Rhyacichthys aspro; assembly: GCA_036850595.1. NCBI lineage: Eukaryota > Metazoa > Chordata > Actinopteri > Gobiiformes > Rhyacichthyidae > Rhyacichthys > Rhyacichthys aspro. The sequence continues at coordinate 21,023 of JAWCTZ010000998.1, read as the reverse complement.
TAACCATTGTACTCAGTACCTGCAGGCTTCTGTGCCATGTAACACAGCTTTCTCTGGAGCAGCAGCAGGAGCAGCTCTGACCCCACAGTTTTAGACCCTAGATGTGTGAATGTGGTTAAACCTCACTGCTAAGCATGCATCTCTCATGTGCTTTTAATCCCATTGGTTTTCGTGCATGCTGATTTGATTATGATGAGGGCAACACACAAGGTTTAAAGGCTGCAGCAGCTCTGCTCTGGTCGCCTCATGGGCTCCGATACCGTTCAGTGCACGGCCCTCCCTTTTTTCTTTAAATGTGTCTGAAATGACTCTTTGAAACAGTCCGGATTAACTGATGTATCGTGTTTCTAAAAACAAACCGCCTCTGAATCATTTATTAATTCACATTTGACTATTACAGTGCGGTGTGTGATTTATAGGCAGAGCAGCACCTTCCTGTGTGGTAGGAAAGAGTTAATAACAACGGGCTAAACGTGATGAGTGAGAGGACGCTGTGAAAAACACTGGGCCAATCAGAATCCAGATTAACACCTTGCCCCGACGTGATTGGCCTATCTCCTTCTTGTTGTCTTCGGGATCTCATATCCCACGTGGGGCACGGACCTTCATTTGCGCGTCCGTCGGCCAAGGCCCGCCTCTAAAGAAGCGGCACGTTTGATTGGCCCAGCCTCCGCCGCCAGCCCCTCCCCTCCCTCCTCCACTTGTTTTTCCGTCCGCGAGGAAAGGAAATATCCCTCTCGCGAGCTCCGTGGCTCGCGCGGCAGCCGCGTTGCCGCCGTCGTCGCTTCATTTCAGGAGGTGCATGAACACAGAGCTGACATTTCGCACCGTGCGGAGCTTTGAGCGACACGATAAGTACTTATTTAACCCGCATCTGCGACTGTGGACGAGCGGATTTGGTTTCATTGTTTCTGCGCCAGCTTCCTGCACACGTTCTGTCGATCTTTGTTTCCTCATTTTTCTGTTCAGTGCTGTTCATAAAGTCTCCCGCCGCTGTGCTCTCACACTGCACACAGCATGCTACACCCACCCACCCACGCACTTAGCCTGTGTTTCCACGCACATGGTACACTTTTCCACGAGAAATACCTCACTACCAACTGTATCACTGCAAGTTTGTGAAGCACTGGGATACATTGGATTAAAAACATAACCATTTTAACAAACTAATAGGAGGACAAATATAAGATGTAACTGTTGTTGCACTTAAATTTCATACATTGCAATTCTTCTTATTTTACCAGTTGACATAAGGCATATAGTGGCTGATCTGATATTTAATGAAAGCTATAACAGCACCTTCACATCTTTACATTATGTTTCTCTGTTCCTCTTCAACCAAATACTAAATAATGTACATTTGCACTACATGGCTCAATTTGTCCTGAGGTTGTAATTGTAACAGTACATTAAACATGTACACTGTGTAAAAAAGAGAAAAAAAAAGAATAAAATCAGGCAGCCAGGCCACAATGATCGTAAAATATGTTGAAATACAAACGGTCATTTTCAGTGCAATGCTTATGCTCCTCGCTCTTAAAAGTTTACAGCCTCCATTGACACTTTGTTAAAATGTTATGGCAGCTTCAGTGAGTAAAAGAGCGCTCACTATCACAATGTTGAAGTGGTCTCTGGAAAATACACCTGTCCGTTACAGGGTCTGCTCCTGGGGTCTGCTCCTGACAAACATGTCCACCTTCCTGGTCAAGCCAAGCCTTTTCACTCACGCATCACTCTCAACACTGCTGTCGAGGCTGCACAAGGTGTAGGCCCTGAACCTAAATCAGGTAAAATACACAAAGGCATCAAATATATGCAGTGTAAATGTGCACTTTGACAATTCAGATTCTTAATTTTGCAGCAGGACATGCATTTATTTAGGGTGAGCTTAAGGAACACACTATAATCAATGACAACATAAGTAATAGTGGCATTTATACCTTTTTTTTTTTTTTTTTTAATGTTATTTTATTCTATCCAGATGTGTGTTGGCCCATGTGTTGCCTATTATAAAAAAGTGTATCTGGAAGCAACACAACAAAATACATTTTTAAAAATTATGTACTTAGGCCTTAATATATGACTATCAAACGTTTTATAAGGAATAGATTTTTTGCAGATTTTTAAATAAACCATATACTCAATTTTGATGATTTGAACTCATCTTTCTTACACCATATTACTGTTTTGTGACAGTCTCGGTTGAAAAGTATGAGACTTCAGTTTGTGTATTCACAACTTGACAAACCTGAGTCTGATTTAAAGTACAGAATTCCTAGTGATTTGTCAACACTGACGAAAACAATCCTGACCTGGGACACTTAAAACGCCTAACCTCTTTTACAGTTTTAACCCTAACCCTGTGACACCTTCCCAAACTCCACGTCCACTTTCCTGTGCTTCCTCCCTCAGAATCTCCCTGAGCCCCTCCTCCATTGAATGCTTTAACAATGCTGCTCAGAGAGAAGCTCCTGTCCATTCACTCCACATCCCTGAATCCAGATCAGTCAGCTCTTTCTCGCCTCATCCCGTGCCGGCGCCGTGCTGCGGATTTAGCCTGCTTGTGATCCGGCAGCAGCGGGCAACGGCGGCCCTCACTGTGCGCTGGCTGCAGGAGGGGAGCTGGGCCAGCGGGGAAGAGGGGATACCCCCCGTGTGCGCTCGCCAATTGTTGTCGTGGCGATGGCGGCCGCGGCGATGGTTGCCAGGGAGATGGCGGTTGCTTGTCTGACCCGTCCCCCTCGTGCTGTCACGGTGTTATTGATGCACGCCGCTGCTCGGTATTGTGGGAGCGAGGGAGGGAGGGCACAGAGGACAACGGTTAATGAGTTCAGGAGGAAAAGGGACTCTCTCTCGGCTTCGCTCAGTTTCCCTGTCACCCCCTTTTCTCTGTGCAACCCCCTCCCCCTTTGCTTCCCTTCTCCCTTCTCGCTCATTTCTCATGGGTGTCTGTCTTGTGCGGCTGTGCATTAACAATGTGGGTCTCTCATGATCTATCAGGGCGAAATGCACTTTCGCTTTTTACCTCGCACACGCCTAAACGCCGGCGCGGAGACACTGTTCTCCAAAAAGGAAACATGTTCTCACACCTTTTACTTGAATGGCATTACTGACTCATTGGCGAGCGGCCCCGTTCCTTCTCACTTACAGCACACACACACACACACACACACAGATGCTGCCCCGCTGTTCCGCCCGAAGCCAGGAGAGCTCGCAAGATTAATAATGACCCCTGACTCCCCACAGACAGACCCAAATATACACAGTTTGGAGAGAGAGAAGGAGCCAAGGTAAAGAGAACGAGGAAATGAACAAGGTGAGTGACTAAAAATACACAGTTTAGACACAAAGACAGGGGAAGGATGTATACAGTTTAGGAATTAATGGAGAGGAGTGGCAGGAGAAGTGGAAGGCCCAGTGTGCATTAACAGCACGGAGGAGCTTTTAAAAAGGAGTGTTTAGCTTTTCCTGTTAGCGCTATTTGCAGTTTTTTAAACACATTTTACTTTGGGATTATTATTGACAAGATTATTAAATATTTGGCTTTTTTATTGGTTTCCTTTTTTAACATTTTGTCTGAATTTGGTTGGAGGTTGATTCCACATATGTGTAAAATACAGTAGGATTTGAACTTTCACATCTGGACATCTAGACCAAAAAGCCACACCATATGCAAGACATGAAGGCTATATGGATTATGATGCTGGGAATGTTTCTCATCAGGATTTCACCTTCAGAAAAATTTAAAATGTATTGATGTTGTGCTGTCCACATCTGATTTATTCACATTTAGTGGTGTTTTATTTTTGCATCCTACAAACACGGGAGGTATTTGTGTGCATTCAGATCTACAATTTTTAAAAGTTAGATTTAGATTGTTTTATTGATTATGTCGCAGCACAAATCTGCCTTCTACCTTCCCTTTTCCCACTCTGCATCATGCATTTCTTTGTTTTGTGTGTTTTGTTTTTTTTTAGATCTACAGATCACAAAGGAGAAAATCAACAAGCGCTACCTGTCAGACTCTGCAACTGACCACTGCTTTTGCTGAATTTTGGAGATAATGTTATTTCAAGAGTTAAATCCAACAACACCATAGGCTACCTTCCTCTTAAATGGAGCAGATGTTGTCCTTTTTGTCTAAACACTCTTTTACAATCTGTTTTTTAGCCAGACCTGTAGCATTTAGAGGTGGTACATTCTTACAAAACCCAAAATGTTTTCTTATGCTGAATTATTTTCAGTGTTGGAAGTTAGCCATTATTTACCCACTCGTTAAATAAATACATTTAACGCAATTTCCTGTTATTTTCACTTCAGAATTCCAGATTGGACACAGTGTGTAACATCTTGTACAGAATACAGTATATACATTATGCATATATGCCACACAAATGAAGCCAAACCATAAATACACACCACAAACAGCGGTGTACGCACACACACAGAAGCACTGGTGTGGATTAATGTGTTCAGCTCAACTATTTCATTTATTACTGTCGGCGGCCTTTTGTGATGAGGGCATTTTTCAGGTTGCTAACCATTATTCCCTCTTGGCCCCGGGCTCCTCAAAGGGCCGTATGCGTGTGTGTGTGTGTGTGTGTCAGTGTGTATCCTCGTGAGACCTACCGTTTCTTATGGTTATGGTTATGCTCTAACCAAGTTTGTTTTGTTCTTTGGGGGATTCCTGATCTCATTTCTGATGCTACCTTCGACTCCCTCCCCGTTCGTCAACAGGGACCTCACCATTAAAGGGTTGTCGGAGTATCTTGATGACGTCTTGAAGTAATGCTGACTCTGCAGTGTTTGTCTCTATATGATCATAAGGACAAAGACATATATTTATATTAATATACCAGTTGTCTCCATTCCCTATTGTATTAAAATGTGTTTACACAGTACTTGGATCATCTACAGGACAAATTACATGCACAGAGCTATAAATATAAACCAGATGTTTTTACTTCTGCTCTCAATAATGGCTGGTGTTTGGTTCCATTTTGTCTGAATTGACTCCATGGCCTCAAGACCAAATTAATTCATCAGTTTATTTGTGGTTTTGTCTGTTTACAGAGAAACCTCTTTCTTTGGCCATTGCGCTAATATTTGACACGAGCTTTGTAATTTATCCAAATCGGTTGCAGCTAGCCAGGTGCACATTACCCATGATTCCACTGAGCGATCCTGTATGGGTCGAGGGGAGTGTCGCCTGCTTAAACAATGGCGTCATATGAGCACTACGGAACGTTTTTATATGAGAAAACCTTTGAAGAAATGGACTTAACTGTCCTTTATTGCCTTTAACTAAATTGAGTGTGTAGATGTGCAAGAGGCATAAAGGAATATATACTGCTGCAATAAATAGAGTAAAGAGTATTGTTTTTTGGTTTATTCCCAAATTTCTAAACTTTATATTAAGAAAGCTGCTGCATTTTAAAAGACTTTTTACGTCATGTTTTTCTGTTAAAGTGTAATGCAGCGTGTATGGTCAGTGCAATTTTGTTTTTGTTGTTTTTCCTTTATTTGATAGGAGATAGTAGATAGACAGGAAACAGGGTGAAAGGGGAATGACATTTAGCATATGACCTGAGCCGGAACCAATCCCACGTCTCCTGGGCATATTGCATGTGCTCCACATGCTGAGCCACCAAGGCACTACCAGCACAAAAAAAAATGCCATTTTTCTCTTTTGGAATATGACTTTTTATCACAAGAACAAGACAGACTTCTTGTTGGTTTTATGCACTGTAGATACTCAATACAATTTTTTATTTTTCAAGTGTTTTTGGATTGGTTTTTTTTTGGCCTTTATTTGAAAGGAGGAATGACACTGGGCAAATGATCCGAGCTGGAATTGATCCCGGGTCTCTCGAGCATGCGGCATTCGTTCCAACAGGCACAGCATTTTTTTTTTTTTTGCTAGCTTTGCATAAAAAAAAGTGCACATTTGTCATTCTTTCTTTTTGAGATATGAAAGAAGAAGACAGCAATGTTTTCTCGAATGAAGCCTGTTTTGTTTTTTCTTTTCATTTTCATTCGATTTTCTTTCTACATTCCTGGAACCACAGCTACTTCCAAAGTGGTCAGTACAGTATGTTTACATGGAATGCTTTGTACCACTTTCAATAATAGAAATGCCTGTAAAAGTCTACCTCACTGACCCGCTGTAACTGTACTGCTTCAGTGGAAATGTGCGCATTGGGACTTCCACAACCACATCCAGGATCTCAGACTACAGACCTTTTGAAGCTGTCACAGCTGTTGAAATATATTTATCATTTACTGTGTGTCTGATCCTTTTTTAAAAATACGTGAATCTACATTTAATCTTTGTCAAACATGGCGCCTTTTTATGATTAAGCCTCGAAAGTGCGATTCATTTCCAAACAATAGGTGTAAAGTAAAAAATGTGACCTTGTCGAGTGAACCCAGTACTCCACCATTCATCACCAAATCAAAAAACATGAAACAAAATAGAATGAAAAGGAAGGAATCACAATCATCAACTTAAACAAAATGGGACGTTATAAAAAAATATATGTACTGTATATACATTTCATTTAAAGTGCCCAGTGCAATTTTCGCATTCTGGATCATGAACTTACCAGAAGTGGACAAGATTTTTGAAAGAAATTGTGTTACATTGATTTGATCCCTTTCCATCTCTAAATGTGGCTAGTATTTTCTATATTTTCAATGCATAAATGCCTATAGAAAATACACAACAAAAAAACAACAGTACTCAAGCAGCCATCATGACATCAAAATCATAATAAACTAGCCAACAGTACGGTATGAATCCTTTTTTTTTTTTTTTTTTGGTGCATTTTAAATTTTATTTCCTGATTCTTCTTGTGCCTTCCTTTTGACTATTTCTATTTTTTTTTTCCTGCATTGTCAGTTGTAGCCAGCATCGACGAATTACCAACAGAATCTCCGCCGTTGATTCAATGCCGACAAGCCTCAACACTGCATAGTTTCAAAGACCATCTTGTAAGCTACGTGTGATTAGCCAAAGCTCACAGGAGGAAAATAAAAACATCCCAAAACTTTTCAAAACGTCTCTTTCTGTTCAGACTGGTGAGCGCTGAAGGACTTGTCGACGCCTTGGCTATTTTAAAGAGTAAATCCAAATTCCCGAAATGCATTTCTACCAAACAACACCAAAGTCTTTCATGTTGTAATTTAATGGATGCAAGGGCCAGGGTCTTAAGTGGTTTCAGGTCAAAGTTCAGCATCTGGGATAAGCAAATGTTTGCAGCCAAAGAAAATTCAATCAAAACATTTTCGAAATACAGTCAAAAAAAATAAAAATAACGGTGGATTTTAATCAACCTCTCAAACCTCTCTTTGACCGCACACTAACAGATTCTGAAAAAGCGCCAGTATCAAAAAGCTGGTATTCAGGACTGCCATTTAGAACGAGTGTATTGCCAAGGCCAACGCAGAAAGACGCAGTTTTTGTGAGGACTGTACAACCCAGACTCTGAACACTGGACACGAGTAAGAGGAGCTAATGAGCTGTCTTCATCTTTCTCCTGTTCGTGTCACAAGAGTCTGCAGGGTCCAAAGGATCTTTTGTACGACTTTGGAACGGCTAAAGAATATGGAGCCATTTTGGAGCACGAAATACTACAAGGCAGACATCAACCAAAGAAAATAAGAGTTTCACCAGGATCACAATGAACACGTAAACACGGCTGGCCCTTCTTTGGTAAACAAGTAAACCTTTGGCTTTTCCCACCTTTTAAAACTTTACACACTTTTTGGCGTTTGGCCTATACGTTCAACTGAGAGTAATTAACAGGTTTTCATGTCATCCATTACATCTTTCAATCAAAGGCGCTGCATTAGGAGTAAGTGTAATTATTTGGAGTTTATCTTCTTATATATCTAAATTGAGTTCTGAGGCCTTTGTGATTATCAGTACTTAATGTTTTTGTTCGTAATTATCATTTTTCTGTGCAAATTCGTACAATTAATTCAAAATGTAGTGAAATGAGTTCATTTTAACTGGTGTCCTTGGAGACACAGGAGAATGTGTCGGGAAGAATACGAAAGAGGAAGAGCCACAGTTAGCAGCAGCGTTCACTCAATATTTTTTTTATTTCTTCACTTTTGATTGAAGTCCTGTTGAATGGACACAAAAAAATAACTACAATTATTATTATTATTTTATTATAACTTCTGTGAATTAAGAACCCAGTTTGCATTTTTAGATCTGCCTCAGGCCAAAGGGTGGACCACAAAAGGAACGTGCACCAAATTCATTGCTACTCCTCTCTGTGTACACTGCTCCACCATCTCTTTGGTAAGTGTTAAATTGTATTTTTTTTTTTTTTTTAGAATCTATTGATATCAAATTCATGTCTAAATTTCATTTTTTCATTATTCATTTGGACTTTTTGCCCTTTTACAGAAAACGGGGGTAAATGACCCGAGCAGGAATTGGACCCCAGTCTCCCAGGTATATAGTACGTGCTCTACCAGATGAACACCAGTTTGTGTTGGTAATGTACAGTTGTGTTCCCTTAGATTTACTGTAAAAAAATGGTATATTTTTTATGTATTTTTATTTTTCCCCATTTAACCAGCTTAAAAGGCAAGAGCAGAAAAAGGTTTTATTTTTGGACCTCCTACCTCATACTGCTTCTTGTGTAGTACTAAACGTTGTCAGTGAACAAAGTGTGTGTGACGTTAACCCTGCAGTGATGGACAAGAACAAGCTCCAGCTTAGAGCAGTCAACCAGCATGTCTGCCTTCTCACTGTGGTCATCCAAAGAGCTCCAACACAAACACACAACAACAATGATGGATCAGCCCAACTCTGCTGACCAACAGAGTTCACTATAAGGCCAAAATGTAACAATGAACCTTATGTAGAGACAGACTGAGAATGGATCCAAGAATGAGAATGAAAAGCAAGAACAAAGACACAATGAGTACGGCTGTATTTGCAGTCAATGGTGTTTTTTGTTTTTTTTTATTTAGAAATTTGCATACAAATATGTACAGACCTAAAGAAAGGCGTCGCTTCAATATTTGAACAGATTTACATGTGGAATATTCAGCTTTCCCTAGATGTACTAAATGTATGTAAAGATATTCAAACATGTCCATATTAGCTCCAGCCTTTTGTTTTAACTGATGTTTGCCATTTTAAGCAAAATTAAAACGTGAATATATAATTTAACGTCACATGTTTCAGTGTGACACATGATCAAACTTAAACATGAAGAGCGCAATTTGCAATTTTTTAATAGCATATTTTTTTGCTGGTGATGTAAGAAAAGACCTTTAGGCTTTATCATTTTAATGAAGGATGTTTATGGTGTTATGATAAGTCTTGGCCAATCACATGCTTGCCAACAAGAAGGTATATTCTCATTGGTCCACACAGCTTGTCAATATAAAATCAAGGGCGGCAAAATGCCAATGAGAACATAAGGAGTTTTTGGTCTCTGCATCTTTAAACTGCGTGCTAATGCTAAAGTCTTTAAGGTACTGCAAACTTCCTTAAAAAATGACAAAAACAGTTATTACACAGTCGATATAAGTATTGAATTAGTTTGTTTGTTTTATACTTCTGTCAAAAATACACAAATAAACCTTTTTCCTTCCCAACAGGCCCACCCTCCAAACAAGCTGAGGACCGGAAAAAAAACGAGAAAAGGCCAACTGGAGCTGACAAGCGCGCACTTTTGTTTCTCCATCATGTCATCACTCTCTCGTCGTCTTCTCCGAGTCCGTACCTGCGCTCACGCTCCGCCTAATGACATAAGCGCGTCGACATGTTCGACGACATATTGCCGCGTGTAAACACAACCCCTCCCGCGCTCGCCGCTTTTATCTGCGCTCTTATCTCCTGCCCTGTAAATCTGCTCATCCATCGCTCTGCGTCCTCCCGTCGCAGCTCCACGCTCTCTCTCGTCCTCGGGCATCTTTCTTTCCACTCTTCTCCCTCTCCGTTGTCATTTTTTTCTCTCCCCCCTTTTCAACACCTTCACTATAGCTTTTATTTATTTCTCCCCGCGACTCCATCCGTCTGACAGTCTTGCCTTCGTTCTCCAGCCATTCATCCGCCGTTACTTCTGCGGCTGATGCGGCGCGATGGAGGGAGTAAATAAACAAAGCCCCAGCCAGGAGTCCTAAAAAGATCTTGTCTTTGCATGAACGATGGTAATTCATCACAAATGCGGCTACGTTTATCTTTCTGTATAGGAGAAGATTGATGTCTAATTGTAATAAGGAGTCTGGGGATTCGAGGAAGGGGGAGGGTTTCTGGGAAAATTATTAAATGTCACAGCTAGTTCGATGAGGTGCCATCTTTGTATTGGGCTTAGTGTTTGCTTGTGGTCAGGGGCCGATGTTTGCTTTATTGGCAGGTGTCTTGCTCGACCTTGGAAAAAAAACACGGTTGATTTAGGTTTAAAACTTAAACAAACACCGAAGGCCAACTTTGCAGGTACAGTTCACGTCTAAAGTGTCACCTTCTTTTTTCTATTTTGCACTGCTTCCTGGAGTAAACAGACAAATATAGCAAAAGAATAGACACTTTCTTCTTTCTGTATCATTGGTAGCCGTTACTTCCTTGTTGACATAGCTGTAGACCAATGGGAGCGGTCCTTATTAGAGCGCGAGCGCGTGATTGGATAAGACTCTTGTGTGGTGTGCTTCGATCTGCTCAGTAGAATGTTAGAGCCACTTAAAAACAATATCCAACGTTTTCATTACTCTCAATCCAAACTTGTATTGTGTTGGGGAGAAAAATGGTGCACAAAAATAAAGCTGATGACTGAGATCATCTGAGATGTACAACAATTCACACCAATGGGTTCAAAAAGGCAGCAGCAGTTCAGAGTAAACAGAGCATCAAACCTAACCTAAAACCACTGCAGATTTTTTTAGTTCAACATTCTAAGACCCTGTTGTAAATATTTTGTCACTTGATATCAGAATATAGGTCAGTGTATGGGTAAAACAATAATTTTTTTGGAGCACAATTGACAGTGTAAGCCTTCACATGAATAATGGTAGGAGAGTGAGATGTGATGAAAACATACTCTTCATTTAGTCATGGTAGAAATCCCCAGGCTTTACCTCCACCTCCAGCTTACACAGCGCCCCGTGTGACGTCCCACCCCCTTTTCCCTCCTCAACCCCCCTTCCACATTACCAATTAGCTGTGAGGCCATAATGGATGTTGTTTGCCGTGTTTCCCTGTCAGCGGATTGAATTAGCGCCTCTCTGTTTCTGTGTGTTTGCTGCGTCGTGTGTGTGTGTGCGTGAGTGATCATCTTATCGGCTGTTAGTACAGTAATGAAACACAGTTATAAATGGCTGCAATCCTGTTAACAAAACAGCACCTGAGTGCTGCCCGCTAGATAAATCAGAACTGGGCCGTCTCCACGCCGACCCACCGGCTGTTGCTAAGGCGTGGACTCACCCGGAGACAATTGAACCATTTGCTCAGTGTCTGATAAAGTGTGTGTCTTTAACAACGGGATCACTGTTGTATTTGTCATGGCTATTTTCACTGCACTTAAGGAGCAAGTAAATTATATATTTATTAAAAAAAAATAGCCTTAAATAAGTATCACTGTTATAAAGTGTTGTTTAGTCACTGTCACAGTTTTTTTCATCCAAGTGCTTTGCAACAAATGGAAAATAATAGGTCGCTTACACACCAACATTTTTTCTAACAACATTGACAAAATATATTTTTATTCATGCTCAGATATTGAGATTGAATCTGGATTTTCTCTGCACTGCTCCAGAAATTGCCAGATTTAAAAGTCTGTTCTGGAGCGGATCTAACACTGCTTCTTCTTATGCGTTATGACTGTTCCTTCAAGTAGCAGTAACCGTTGAGTTGATCCAATCAGATTTTTTTTAAACATGCAATGGGGCAATGCTCATGTTTTGGTGTTGTGTAAATGCCTTCTAAATTTTCTCTAGTTTGAATGAATTATGTCTATTACTGTTCTTGTCAATAGTGAAATGCAATGCTGAAACCAATAGAAAGTAACGACTGAGTCTCCTTTCACGTCAGAGGAGCAGCCTTTTTCTTTGTTTTAACATCATTGCTCTTAGCTCATGTGCGGCTCTGCTCCTGGTGTTTCATCATGGCCGACGCAGGTTGTCATTCAACGCGCTCTCTTCTTTCTCTCACACCCGTTCCTCTCTGTCTTTGTGCTGGGGGACTATTAAGACAGTGTCTAATGCTGCGACATACTCCACTGCTCACACACTTAATTGTGTTAATGTTTGAGTTCACATAATCTTTCAGGGCTGTCATTCTCTCCGATTATTCAGCCTGTTTTCAATTACTGAACGCCCCGGCACTGTAGGCCCAGAATGCATGATATACCTGTCCCCATGAGTGTGCGCTTCCTGCCAAGGCCTGTGTGCGTGAACTAACTGGATAAAGTGATTTTCTTCAGCTAAACAAAGATTAGGGATGAATTATCTTAACGTTGCCTTTTTATCCAGTGGCTCGTTTGTCTATATCTGTACAGCTGCAGCTTTCAACGGCTAGTGAGTTGAAAAACTGAACAGCTCCTTTTCAAACTCATTTTCCAAACATGTCTGCAATAGTTCTGGCTCCAGTCAGCGATCACGCCACATCGTCAGTTAATGTGAACGAGTGAGCTGTTTCGGGTTTCGACACACACGCAAATGCACGCGCCAGGCAACGGAGCGTGAGTCAACTTTACGGGAGTCAGGGAAAAAAAAAAAAAGCACATAGCGTAGTCATTACATACTGAACAGAGCCCACTCAAGCACATCACAGCTCTCTATGAGACACTGAAAGAGCAAATATGTTTTTATCTACCTTTATCTGAGTGTTGTACTTGTGTCAGTCATCTCTCAGCCTCTTTGGGCCAACTCTGGAATTTCCTTATCGTGTGTCACACAGATCTATGAGTGATCTGATTGGCATTTAGAATAGGTTTGTTCTTGTTTCTTGTGAACAATAAAGTAACTAGTTTCTGAAGTGCATAATAACTAGTTACTACTAGTTAATATTTCAAAAACACCACAAAAAACAAAAAAGGGGCTTCTTTTTTACCGCCCGAGCACAATGTGACCTCTGCACCAACCATCTTTCTCATTTGGTGATTGACAGGTGTGTAGGCCCGCCCCTATTGTATTACCTACTATTGGGGCAAAATTTATTCAGCCCAAAGGCTTGAATTTGAGCAGAATACACTGGGATTCATGGTACTTTTGAGAGCGTGGAGGAGAAATGACAGGAACAGCAGGATATTTTTTTTCCATTTTTAGTTTGTATGAAACAGTGAAGTAGTCATTTCTGAAAGATGTATTGCTATAACTTAATGTCCAAAAGTGATGTTACTGAAGAGTTGATCAGTGGCGTATGCATTTATTAGCCCACCCACCCAACATCACTACCAGCCACTCATTTTGGTTTGGTTTATCCTACGACCCTCTTTGTTGCTGTGTAAACTGCAAAAATAGCTTCTTAATTGACAACAATAACATCCCAGCCAGTGCCGCAAAGCTATTGGCTGTTGGATCCACACAGCAAGTAGAACGTCAACTGCAGAATACTGTGTTATTTTGCTTTCAAAACTCATGCACTGACTATATATGATTACACTAGGTTTGAAAAAGTTGTCAGTTGACAGCTTCACAGCGCCCCCACTGGCCTGGCATATATACTACAGTGTTCTCAAAATTGGAGCGTATCAATGTGAATACAGACATTTTCATTATGATTTGAGTGCACTTTGGCATTGTGTAAACAGCCCCTGCAAAATCCAATAATAGGAATAGTATTACTGTTGATTTATTTTTCTAATGAGCAAGAATTTTTCTTACTTTTCTTTATTTCTTTGCATTTGCTTGCAAGTGTTTTGCTCCACTAATTTTACCATTAAAGCAAAGGTAACTTGAATACCACTCTTTGGTTCTTCTACCCTCCTTTGACTCTGTTTACGACTGAAAGAAAGTGTCTTTACTCTCTGGACTATTTGTGCTATTGACACTGGCATATTAACTTTAATGCAGTAAGAGAGTTGAGGGGGAAGTCTCAGAAAAGACATCTCATGCGCCTTGAAAAACCGATGCAAAGAGAGCAACAGACCCAACAGGACGGAAGCTATACTGAACAACATGGCTCATCCACTGCACTGGATTTTTGAATAAGAGAGAGCAGCCAGTGGATGCACATAAACTCCTTCTTCCCGACTGCAATAAGACTGTACAATTAATCAGTCTGTGGAAGATGAAGTCTGAATCAATCCATTTGCTTTTTAATTTATTTGAAGAGATCAACAGTTGAATTTCCCTCGGGGACTAACACAATTGAATTGTTGTTCTCACCGCTATGTATACTATTAGTTGTTATTGTAACATATAGTAACATATCTAAGTGTAAGACCTTACCTCTCTTCCTCCCACTGTTATCTGTTACGCTGCACCTGTTTTTGGCACAGAGCTTGGATTGCATTTACATCATATTTTACTTTCTGCACAACTGTCGAGTAAAAGGCTCGTCTTTGTTTTAATGCTAATCTATCTTAAGTTATGTTCAAGTAATGAATAAACCGAAAAGATGTGTCTCAATTTGGAATTATTTACCAAAATGTCGCTTTATTGAACTTAATTGTTCCTGCTTTTGTATATGCGCATTAACTAGCATTAAACCCTACGGTGGTTTGTCTCAATCTGAGGCCACTTAAAAGAGGAAAAATATGATAATCCTCCACCAATGGTGCTAGTGATTTGAATAAATTTCCTATATCAGCATTGCAAACACTAGGCCACAATTCAACGCGACGCAGTTCCATTTTTTAAACCAAATGCAAATGAGCTTCCTTAGCTGGTCAGGAATTCAATTTTCCAGACGAGGATTTAAAAGTCTGGGGCTCACCTCCTCTGCAGTTACCTTTCTGTTTTCTGCCCTTTGACAAACAGGGCTAAATAGCGTGCAGGGAGCGACCCTTTGTAAACAGGCTGTGGGTCCGGTCAAGGCGGCGGGGGCCCGTCAGAAGATGGACAGGCCGGCGAGACGACTGAGGCTGTTTGTCATCAGGTGTGTGTGAAGATATCTCCAAACATTTGGGCCCTGGAGATAACAACATGCCAGAGAGAGACAGACAGAGATGAGTGTATTTCCCCGGGACCACGTAAGCCGCCTAATCAAGATATGACTGTGTGTGTGTGTGTGTGTGTGTGTGTGAGATAAAAGGCAGTGAATCAGAGGTTTCCCCTATAGCAGGTGAGCCTAGGTGTGCTTGTGTGTGTGTGTCAGACCACTGTGGCTGCTCCCTCAAGCCCCCATCACATCAGCAGACCATGGAGACCAGGCCCACACAGAGTAATGAGCAGTGCACTGTTGTGTCTATGTGTGTGTGTGTTTCTATGGGGGCGAGTGACAAACGTTAGCACTGTGATGTTGCATTAATTGCGTGCTCCCCCTTTCGCGGCGTTAATGAAGACGCGACACGCCGCTCGTCCCTCTCCGACGCGCCGCTTCGAGTGCCACCGTGGCCTACCGCTGCATCTGAACACTGTAATTTGGCTTTTAAATGAAATAAATGAGTTATCTGGGAGATCCCGAGGATTACCATTATCATTATTTTTCCCTTAGTGACAAATGCCACGCTGTGATTGGTTAATGACTTTCTCGTGAGTGGCAGCTGTCCTATGGGGTCGTCCGGAGCGAGCAAAATGGAGAGGGAGTGGAAGGCGCCAATCTGTACGACTAATGAGGTGCAATTATATCGCTGACTGTCTGTTGACGTGACCCCTCCAAAACCCTCCGCGCACACACTCACACGTAAACACAAAAAAAATGATGATGTGATTATTTTGTTACCTGGGATGCTGATTAATTGCAACAGATTGCCCTTCTCTTTCAAATCAGTTCAAAATACTTTTGGGTTTGCGTGTGAAGATGATGATGGGCACATTTGATTTAGTGAATTAATGTTTTCGATCGGGGCCGTAACCTTGTACCTGCGGAAGTTTTGTATTCCGGCTCCTGCGGCTGCTCTACAATTAAAATGGCACGACTCCAGAGGGAAGAGGAAGAAGGAAAAAAGTTGTGGTTACAGTTAAATGGTTTATTCCTATAAGACCATCATTATTCTTCAGCATCAAGGGGAAAGTAAACATGTTTGTTTGTGAGATGCTATTTACATTTCTCTGCAAAATAATATGGCTATTCCTGGTGTGATAATGGCCATGTGTCAATGGTAAGTGTACATTTGAAAAGTGCAGTAACCAAGGCTCATGGTGCAAAGAGAAATGGGTCTGGAATCCCTTCCCTTCACAGTAAATACACTTTGTAGCAATCCACTCGGACCAAATCATCCAAAAAAAGATGAGATGCTTTACTTCTCTGATTTTGTAAAATATATATTGCATTAATGAACAATCTTTAAGTCAGTACAGGATTCACACTAATACTATTCACTTCTGTTTTCACTCCTTCTGTTTTCTTCTTCTCTGCAGGGAATATGAAGGCATTGTTTGTATACATTAGATTCTCCGTTCTGCAGCTCCACAACTGTCTTCTGCAGAGACGATCGAGGCTGGATTTCTGCGTCGTTCATAGAAAGCCTTCCACTCTCTCTTTCATTGTCTTCCACGTCTTTGAGATAATCTCATTTCGACTTCCCCTCTTGATTCTCGAGCCTCCTTCTTTTCTCTCAGCGGAGCTCCCCGACTCTCTCCCGTGGTCTTCCTCGCTCTCTTCCTCTAAATGCACGAGGTATTGATGTTTTCTTCTCTCCATCGTGGCCCCTGTGATGCTTTCCCCTCCTTTTAGCTCGCCTCTTTGTCTCCCACCTTTCATTTCTCAAAGGTTCTCTGTAGTGTTTTCTCCCCAGGTAGACTCCCTCTTATGTACAAGCACATATAGATATTTTTTTTTGGTTTTTTTTATCGAAAATACTGATATTTCTTCTCAAACTGCTGATGGCCACTACTGCATGTCAGTATCTACAATAGCATTTCCCTAAAATACTGTAAAAAACTTGCTCTTTCAATGAAAGAACACCACTCCTTTAAGAAAACAGTGGATATAGTAAATGTAGTGATCGTGGTTTATAAAGTGCCGTTATGGAGCCGGGACAGTGACCAATGCTATTGTGGAGCATGAAAATGTAGCGGGCCGACAGCTAACAATAGTGGGTGAAAGCCTTTTCTTTTTATGTTAAAGTAATATCAGCATAAATACCTCAAATAAGTAATCTTTCTTCATTAGCAGATGATAACAATCCATTTTAATCAGTGCTGACATTAGCATTATGACCATATTATGCTAACCTCAGGAGAAGCAGGCTACCAAAAGCACTCATGTAACTCAAGCCCATGGACTTAGCTTGGAAACTGCTATACAGAAGTTACAAAGCAGTTTATTTGATCATTTTGACATAAAATTGTTGTAGAAATATATGGACACCGAAATAGTGGAAGAGACAAATTAGCATTAGCCATCAAAAATCTCAAATTGTGCATGAAAAAGACCCACTGCATGTGTTTAATGACAGCACCTGGGTAGACAGCATTAGCGAATGGCTTGAGATTGAGCTGTTTTTGTTTTTTTTTAATAGGAGCAGCTAGTGTAGAGTGGCCATAATTTAACTAGGACAGAACTGATTTTAAGCCTCATGTCCCCTGTCCTGGCGGATATCTACAAAAACATTAACAACATCTTTCTTGTTGTCATCGTTTCGACTTTCCGAGCTGAAATCATGTAAACACACAAAACTGATTATAGCTAGCAATGCTAACTCATCTTGCAGTCTTTTGGCTTTGCTCTGTTGCATCTTACTCATTTCCTCATGTCTCATGTTTCTCGTCTAAAAAACTCACTCGTTTTACTCTGCCTCTTGTTGAAACGAATGGAAGAGACTTTTTGTTGAGGTCACTTGTGCAAAGGCCTAATGGGTGCAACAGTAAAGACACATACTGTACCCTTTAGCCTCGCTCGCTCCCACTCTTCCCGAAGCGGCAGTAACAGGGCCGCTCTTATGTCGAGCTGTATTTTACATTTACAACAGGCTGATCTCAGGTGGCGAGGCCCGTATTACTCTCCATCTTGTCGGCCTCATGACCCGGCCTGTATCTGAGCAGATAGGATATTTAGGGAGCGGTATAAAGACTAATGAATGATAGGTGGAAGGCAGGACAGATGAGGGATGTAAAACGAGAAGGCGGCGCGTATAACAGAGGCCGTAAAGAGCCGAGAGGTTGTTTTGGGCGCATTTAAGAGCTTGGCAGGGGACGGTGACGGACGGTTTCTGGAGAATCGATGGATCCCGTTCGCGACTGAGGGGGAAACGGATCCGGAGTGTTTTCCTGGCATTTGACGGACAGCTTAACGCTCGGCTTGTAAAAGAAGCCCGAGCCAAATGTTCCACGTGCCAAAGGACGGAGGGAGGTCACACACAAACACATCCAGCAGCAGCGGCAGGCGCACGGATCTGATAATAAAATAAAAGCAAAGCGTGGATTTGTGGTCGCATTTATTAGCCGTCCCGTGGTGTGGGTGAACAGTCAGTGGGCAGGAGGGCAACACACTCCGATAGAATTGTTTCTTAACATTTCTTTCCCGATTGCGTCCGGTTTCTTGCATCAGATTTTCAACAGAGTCCCGTAGGAGAGTCTGTCAAAGGCATCAGTGCAGTGACCACACACCTCCCCCACTGGACTCACTGTTACTGGAAATTTATGAGCAACTAATGAGATCAAGAGCAAAAGTTCAAGCTGGAATTGGAATGATCCCACGATTAATGACGCAGCGAAAAAAAGCAAGAAAGAAAAAAAAAAGAAGAAGAAAAAAAGTGGGAGTCAGTGATGAAATTCCCACAGGACGGTGTGTTTCATGCTCTACTTGTCGACTTTTCCGAATGCTTTTTGCTCTCAGGGAGGGTTAGTCATGTCCACCTGTGATTCTTTCACACGCCGGTCATCACATACTTACCTTTCAGGCTTCTCTCGCTAAACCTTTCACCTTCAAAACTGCTATGACTCCCTCGTTCTTCTCTGTAAACGCTTAAGGCCAGTGAACCACGCCGTTGACTGTGCTGCAATAAGGCCAAAAGCTTTCTGTTTCAGTGCCTCCAAGCTTCGCAAAGCGGTGTTGCAAACGTTTTTATTGTTGCGTTTTGTGATTGGGCAAAATGAAAAGAATAAGTGCAGGGGGCATCAATCCATCAAATAAGTAACAGATCATCTCCATTACATTAGCTTTGAGTAACTTTTACATAGTCAGTGCTGATTTTTCTCTCTGTTTCTCCCACACTGTTGTTTGTTAATTAGCTGTCTGGTTACCTGCCTGAAACAACATACCTGGCAATTAAGGCTGTCCCGACTTGGAAGTTGTCAGGTGAGTCAAATTTGTTTACTGACAATGTTTCTGCACTGTGAGAATGAAAGGAGGCCAACCTAATGGAAGAACTAGTCAAATACAATGTCATGAAGGTCTCACATGGAGCTATAGGGCAGGCCCCAAACCTGTAGTAAAACACAAAACCCCAAAAGTGATACGCCTGAATTTCAAAGATCTAGGTTAACCTTTGTGGGAATGGAACTGGAATGCAGATAATGATGAGTTAGACATTGATTGATTGATTCATTGAAGTAACGATGACACATGTTTTGGTCATAAATAGTTGTGCTAATGATACCACATTTAAAAACTGTAGGCAGGAAAGCTGTAGGAAAAGAGATGCAGGTCACATTCTTGTTTAAAAAAAGTCTTGTCACATCTTGTATCCAAACACGACCTCAAGATCCGATTTACAAACCGAGCGTGTTGACTGTGCCGTATGTTTTTATAAACTTGAGCCCCTAAGACAAGTTGCAGTGTGTGTTGTTGTCTGGGTCAATGTGTTTTGCGATGCTGATTTTGAAGCAGTAAAGCTCCAACGTTCCAGCGACCGGCGGTGAGTCACAGCAAATGAAGGGAACATCTTTAGCATCAATCACAAGCAGTGAGTGTGACAAGGCCTCTTTTCACAATCTTTGACAGAACAACAAATGTGTTTTGCTCCCTCCCTGCTTCCATCCATACCACACTCACTGTGTCATAATGAGGAGCTGCCACTCAAACTGTTAGGAGCTGCACTTATTGCGACACCGGGAGGTTACAGGACGAGTCAGCTCAGCCGGGATTAGAGCCGAGTTGCATTTGTTGAAGCAGAGTTTAGCGCGATTGCAGCGTGTAAATCTGGGGGAAAGAGTTTAAGAACAAAGAGCGTCTGTGCTTCAACACACGGTACGAGCAGGAAATTTAGCTTATGAATTGAAGCACATGCATTATGCATAATAAGAGGCCGAAGGGAGAGACAGACAGAGAGGAGACATCTTGTCATCACTAAAGGAGAGCGATGGGGAGATGGACAAAGGAGATGTCCCAAGGGACTATGCACTCATTCTGCATGGCTGCCTATCTGTCACCATGGAAACTGTGTGTGTATGTGCATTTGTGTGTGTATGTATGTGGACCAACATTGAGCTGCTGGGTTATGAGGAATAATACAGTATGTAGGTGCGACGCGGGAGGCCTCCCACTGCGTTAGCAAGAACGCCTCGAAACTCACTCTGATCACATTCCACCTCATTGTGTGTGTGTGTGTGTGTGTGTGTGGAGACAGAGAGAGACTGTGGACCAAGAGATCTTATCCTTTAAAAGCAGAACCCTCGGCAGATGAGTGATCCGCCTGATGGTGTGATTGATGAAGGATGGAGTGATGAACGCTTGATGAGATGAAAGAGTGAAGAGCCACCAGCGCGCCAACACACACACACACACACACACACACACACGTAGACACTGGGAGATGAAACCCATGACTAAGGATTCGACACATGCACACACTCTAACAGACACACACTACAAGTCACATTATGCAAACACACAAACACACAGACACACACCTCGGCTGAAGATGAAGGGACGATTATAGATAAAACGTTCTCTTTGAGCCAATGGAACGTGACCGAATAGCACCGGGAGGCTGCCAGAACATACACATATACAA
>JAWCTZ010000997.1:0-26545 GCA_036850595.1 Rhyacichthys aspro | reverse complement strand
GAGAGAGAGTTAAACCGGCCATTCAGAAGAGAGAGAGAGGGCTAAACCGCCAATCAGAGGAGAGAGGGTTAAACCGCCAATCAGAGGAGAGAGAGGGGTCAAACGGCCAATCAGAAGAGAGAGGGTTCAACCGGCCAATCAGAAGAGAGAGGGTTAAACTGGCCAATAAGAGGAGAGAAGGTTGAACCGGCCAATCAGAGAAGAGAGGGTTAAACTGGTCAATCAGAGGAGAGAGGGTTAAATCGGCCAATCTAAGGAGAAAGAGGGTTAAATCGGCCAATCAGAGGAGAGAGGGGTTAAACGGGCCAATCAGAGGAGAAAGAGGGTTAAATCGGCCAATCAGAGGAGAGAGGGGTTAAACGGGCCAATCAGAGGAGAGAGGGTTAAACCGGCCAATCAGAGGAGAGAGGGTTAAACCGGCCAATCAGAGGAAAGACAGTAATTAAACCGGCCAATAAGAAGAGAGAGAGGGGTCAGACGGCAAATCAGAGGAGAGAGGGTTGAACCGGCCAATCAGAGGAGAGAGAGGGGTTAAACTGGCAAATCAGAGGAGAGAGGGGTTAAACCGGCCAATCAGAGGAGAAAGAGGGTTAAATCGGCCAATCAGAGAAGAGAGGGGTTAAACGGGCCAATCAGAGGAGAGAGGGTTAAACGGCCAATCAGAAAAGAGAGGGTTAAACCGGCCAAACAGAGGAGAGATGGGTTAAACCGGCCAATCAGAGGAGAGAGGGTTAAACCGACCAATCAGAGAAGAGAGGGGTTGTACTGGCCAATCAGAAGAGAGAGGGTTGAACCAGCCAATCAGAGGAGAGAGAGGGGTTAAACCGGCCAATCAGAGAAGAGAGGGGTAAACTGGCCAATCAGAGGAGAGAGAGTTAAACCGGCCAATCAGAGACTAGAGGGGTTAAACCGCCAATCAGAGGAGAGAGAGGGTTAAACCGCCAATCAGAGAAGAGAGGGGTTAAACCAGCCAAACAGAGTAAGGACAGAGGGCACAGAGTGAGGACAGAGGAGAAACATTGAGGACAGAGAAGGTTTACCGATGGTGGAGGCCTCACTCTCGTGTTCAGAGCCTAGTCCGGCGCCGCTGGAACTGACCGAGGCCCCGTCTTCGTCCTGGAACAGAGTTAAATACCGACATCTCAGAGAAATAAACGTTAAAGTAATTCATCAATTAATTCAGTTTTTAATCCAACAGCTGTTGTGGAAGACAATATTAAACATTTAACCAGGATTTACATGTTGGCAACATTTCCAGCTTTTTTTTCAGCTTTTGATTCATCATCACATTCATGTTCCTCTTGGTTCCATCGGAGTGTGTATCGTATAAATGTCGTACCTTTTGCAGTTGGAGACGGGGAGCAGGAGTTTCTGCAGGAGCTGATGGATGGCTCGGCCCGTCTTCAGCAGCGTCAGGTAATAGTCCGGTCCCAGGTGAGTCCTCAGAAACAGGGAGGAGCCCACGCAGCACAGCTTCCCGTGAGACATGATGGCAATGCGGTCTCCGAGAATGTCCGCCTCGTCCATGTGGTGAGTGGACAGGATGATGGTGCGACCTGCTAACGCCACAAACACAAATCTCACAGGTGTCCCAGCAGCGAGACCCCCACCGCAGTGTGAGGTTTGTCCCACCTGTCCTGTACTTCAGCAGCAGGTCCCAGATCCCCGGTCGAGCGTAAGGGTCCACTCCGGCTGTGGGTTCGCCTAAAATCACCACCTTGGACCCTCCGACGAAAGCCAGGGCCACGGAGAGTTTGCGCTACATACCCCGGAGAGAGCGCTGGTGCGGGACGAGCGCCAGGAGGTAACCCAATTTCCCGCAGGATCTGCTCCATCTCAGACCGGACCTGGGCTCGGACAGACCTTTGAGCCAATCAAAGGAGAGAATGTTAAACCGGACAATCAGAGGAGAAAGGGATAAACCGCCAATCAGAGGTGAGAGGGTTAAACCGCCAATAAGAGGAGAGAAGGTTGAACCGCCAATCAGAGGAAAGAGAGGGGTTAAACCGGCCAATAAGAGGAGAGAGGGTTAAACTGCCCAATCAGAGGAAAGACAAGGATTAAACCGGCCAATAAGAAGAGAGAGAGGGGTTCAGACGGCAAATCAGAGGAGAGAGGGTTAAACCGACGAACAGAGAAGAGAGAGGGTGTTGCACCGCCAATAAGAGGAGAGAGAAGGGTTAAACCGGCCAATCAGAGGGGAAAGGGTTAACCCGGCCAATCAGAGAAGAGAGGGTTAAACCGACCAATCAGAGGAGAGAGGGGTTAAACTGCCAATCAGAGGAGAGAGGGGTTAAACCGCCAATCAGAGGAGAGAGGGTTAAACCCGCCAATCAGAGGAGAGAAGGTTAAACCGGCCAATCAGAGGAGAGAGAGGGTTAAACCGCCAATCAGAGGAAAGAGAGGGGTTAAACCGGCCAATCAGAGGAGAGAGGGTTAAACCGCCAATCAGAGGAGAGAGAGGGTTAAACTGGCCAATCAGAGGAGAGAGAGGGGTTAAACTGGCCAATCAGAGGAGAGAGAGGGTTAAACCGCCAATCAGAGGAGAGAGGGGTTAAACCGGCCAATCAGAGGAGAGAGGGTTAAACCGGCCAATCAGAGGAGAGAGAGGTTAAACCGGCCAATCAGAGGAGAGAGAGGGTTAAACCGGCCAATCAGAGGAGAGAGGGTTAAACCGGCCAATCAGAGGAGAGAGGGGGTTAAACCGGCCAATCAGAGGAGAGAGGGTTAAACCGGCCAATCAGAGGAGAGAGGGTTAAACCGGCCAATCAGAGGAAGAGAGGGTTAAACTGGCCAATCAGAGGAGAGAGGGGTTAAACTGGCCAATCAGAGGAGAGAGAGGTTAAACCGCCAATCAGAGAAGAGAGAGGGTTAAACCGGCCAATCAGAGGAGAGAGAGGGGTTAAACCGGCCAATCAGAGGAGAGAGAGGGTTAAACCGCCAATCAGAGGAGAGAGGGGTTAAACCGGCCAATCAGAGAAGAGAGAGGGTTAAACCGCCAATCAGAGGAGAGAGGGTTAAACCGGCCAATCAGAGGAGAGAGAGGGTTAAACCGCCAATCAGAAGAGAGAGAGGGGTTAAACGGCCAATCAGAGGAGAGAGGGTTAAACCAGGCCAATCAGAGGAGAGAGAGAGGGTTAAACCGGCCAATCAGAGGAGAGAGGGTTAAACCGCCAATCAGAGGAAGAGAGGGTTAAACCGGCCAATCAGAGGAGAGAGAGAAGGGTTAAACCGCCAATCAGAGGAGAGAGGGTTAAACCGGCCAATCAGAGGAGAGAGAGGGTTAAACCGCCAATCAGAGGAGAGAGGGGTTAAACTGCCAATCAGAGGAGAGAGGGTTAAACCGGCCAATCAGAGGAGAGAGGGTTAAACCGGCCAATCAGAGGAGAGAGAGTTGAACCGCCAATCAGAGGAGAGAGAGGGTTAAACCGGCCAATCAGAGGAGAGAGGGTTAAACCGGCCAATCAGAGGAGAGAGGGTTAAACCGCCAATCAGAGGAGAGAGAGGGGTTAAACCGGCCAATCAGAGGAGAGAGGGTTAAACCGCCAATCAGAGGAGAGAGAGGGTTAACCGGCCAATCAGAGGAGAGAGGGTTAAACTGTCCAATCAGAGGAGAGAGGGTTAATCCGGCCAATCTAAGGAGAAAGAGGGTTAAATCGGCCAATCAGAGGAGAGAGGGGTTAAACAGGCCAATCAGAGGAGAAAGAGGGTTAAACCGGCCAATCAGAGGAGAGAGGGGTTAAACGGGCCAATCAGAGGAGAGAGGGTTAAACCGGCCAATCAGAGGAGAGAGGGTTAAACCGGCCAATCAGAGGAAAGACAGGGATTAAACCGGCCAATAAGAAGAGAAAGAGGGGTTCAGACGGCAAATCAGAGGAGAGAGGGTTAAACCGGCCAACCAGAGAAGAGAGAGGTGTTAAACCGGCCAATAAGAGGAGAGAGAGGGGTTAAACCGGCCAATCAGAGGAGAGAGGGGTTAAACCGGCCAATCAGAGAAGAGAGAGGTTAAACTGCCCAAGAGAGGAGAGAGAGTTAAACCGGCCAATCAGAGGAGAGAGAGGTTAAACCGGCCAATCAGAGGAGAGAGAGTAAAACCGGCCATTTAGAAGAGAGAGAGAGGGGCTAAACCGGCCAATCAGAGGAGAGAGGGTTGAACCGGCCAATCAGAGGAGAGAGAGGGGTCAAACCGGCCAATCAGAAGAGAGAGGGTTGAACCGGCCAATCAGAGGAAAGAGGGTTAATCCGGCCAATCAGAGGAGGGAGGGTTAAACCGGCCAATTCGAGAAGAGAGGGTTAAACTGGTCAATCAGTGGAGAGAGGGTTAAATCGGCCAATCTAAGGAGAAAGAGGGTTAAATCGGCCAATCAGAGGAGAGAGGGGTTAAACGGGCCAATCAGAGGAGAAAGAGGGTTAATTCGGCCAATCAGAGGAGAGAGGGGTTAAACCGGCCAATCAGAGGAGAGAGGGTTAAACCGGCCAATCAGAGGAGAGAGGGTTAAACCGGCCAATCAGAGGAAAGACAGTAATTAAACCGGCCAATAAGAAGAGAGAGAGGGGTTCAGACGGCAAATCAGAGGAGAGAGGGTTGAACCGGCCAATCAGAGGAGAGAGAGGGGTTAAACTGGCAAATCAGAGGAGAGAGGGGTTTAACCGGCCAATCTGAGGAGAGAGAGGGATTAAACCGGCCAATCAGAGAAGAGAGGGGTTAAACCAGCCAATCAGAGGAGAGAGAGGGGTTAAATCGGCCAAACAGAGCAGGATGGTTAAACCGGCCAATCAGAGGAGAGAGGGTTAAACCGACCAATCAGAGAAGAGAGGGGTTGTACTGGCCAATCAGAAGAGAGAGGGTTGAACCAGCCAATCAGAGGAGAGAGAGGGGTTAAACTGGCCAATCAGAGAAGAGAGGGGATAAACTGGCCAATCAGAGGAGAGAGAGTTAAACCGGCCAATCAGAGACTAGAGGGGTTAAACCGGCCAATCAGAGGAGAGAGACGGGTTAAACCGGCCAATCAGAGAAGAGAGGGGTTAAACCAGCCAAACAGAGTAAGGACAGAGGGCACAGAGTGAGGACAGAGGAGAAACATTGAGGACAGAGAAGGTTTACCGATGGTGGAGGCCTCACTCTCGTGTTCAGAGCCTAGTCCGGCGTCGCTGGAACTGACCGAGGCCCCGTCTTCGTCCTGGAACAGAGTTAAATACCGACATCTCAGAGAAATAAACGTTAAAGTAATTCATCAATTAATTCAGTTTTTAATCCAACAGCTGTTGTGGAAGACAATATTAAACATGTAACCAGGATTTACATGTTGGCAACATTTCCAGCTTTTTTTCAGCTTTTTGATTCATCATCACATTCATGTTCCTCTTGGTTCCATCGGAGTGTGTATCGTCTAAATGTCGTACCTTTTTGCAGTTGGAGACGGGGGAGCAGGAGTTTCTGCAGGAGCTGATGGATGGCTCCGGCTCCGTCTTCAGCAGCGCCAGGTAATAGTCCGTCCCAGGTGAGTCCTCAGAAACAGGGAGGAGCCCACGCAGCACAGCTTCCCGTGAGACATGATGGCAATGCGGTCTCCGAGAATGTCCGCCTCGTCCATGTGGTGAGTGGACAGGATGATGGTGCGACCTGCTAACGCCACAAACACAAATCTCAGGTGTCCCAGCAGCGAGACCCCCACCGCAGTGTGAGGTTTGTCCCACCTGTCCTGTACTTCAGCAGCAGGTCCCAGATCCCCCGTCGAGCGTAAGGGTCCACTCCGGCTGTGGGTTCGTCTAAAATCACCACCTTGGACCCTCCGACGAAAGCCAGGGCCACGGAGAGTTTGCGCTACACACCCCGGAGAGAGCGCTGGTGCGGGACGAGCGCTTGTGAGGTAACCCAATTTCCCGCAGGATCTGCTCCATCTCAGACCGGACCTGGGCCTCGGACAGACCTTTGAGCCAATCAAAGGAGAGAATGTTAAACCGGATAATCAGAGGGGAAAGGGATAAACCGGCCAATCAGAGGTGAGAGGGTTAAACCGGCCAATAAGAGGAGAGAAGGTTGAACCGGCCAATCAGAGGAAAGAGAGGGGTTAAACCGGCCAATAAGAGGAGAGAGGGTTAAACTGCCCAATCAGAGGAAAGACAAGGATTAAACCGGCCAATAAGAAGAGAGAGAGGGGTTCAGACGGCAAATCAGAGGAGAGAGGGTTAAACCGGACGACCAGAGAAGAGAGAGGTGTTGCACCGGCCAATAAGAGGAGAGAGAAGGGTTAAACCGGCCAATCAGAGGGGAAAGGGTTAACCCGGCCAATCAGAGAAAAGAGGGTTACACCGACCAATCAGAGGAGAGAGGGGTTAAACTGCTCTATCAGAGGAGAGAGGGGTTAAACTGCTCTATCAGAGGAGAGAGGGTTAAACCGGCCAATCAGAGGAGAGAAGGCTAAACCGGCCAATAAGAGGAGAGAAGGTTGAACCGGCCAATCAGAGGAAAGAGAGGGTTACACCGACCAATCAGAGGAGAGAGGGTTAAACCGGCCAATCAGAGGAGAGAGGGTTGAACCGGCCAATCAGAGGAGAGAGAGGGGTTAAACTGGCAAATCAGAGGAGAGAGGGGTTCAACCGGCCAATCAGAGGAAAGAGAGGGTTACACCGACCAATCAGAGGAGAGAGGGTTAAACTGGTCAATCAGAGGAGAGAGAGTTAAATCGGTCAATCTAAGGAGAAAGAGGGTTAAATCGGCCAATCAGAGGAGAGAGGGTTGAACCGGCCAATCAGAGGAGAGAGAGGGGTTAAACCGGCCAATCAGAGGAGAGAGGGTTGAACCGGCCAATCATAGGAAAGAGGGTTAATCCGGCCAATCAGAGAAGAGAGGGTTAAACTGGTCAATCAGAGGAGAGAGGGGTTCAACCGGCCAATCTGAGGAGAGAGAGGGGTTAAACCGGCCAATCAGAGAAGAGAGGGGTTAAACCAGCCAATCAGAGGAGAGAAAGGGGTTAAATCGGCCAATCAGAGGAGAGAGAGGGGTTAAACCGGCCAATCAGAGGGCAAAGGGTTAACCCGGCCAATCAGAAAAGAGAGTGTTAAACCGGCCAAAAAGAGGAGAGATGGTTAAACCGGCCAATCAGAGGAGAGAGGGTTAAACCGACCAATCAGAAAAGAGAGGGGTTGTACTGGCCAATCAGAAGAGAGAGGGTTAAACCAGCCAATCAGAGGAGAGAGAGGGGTTAAACAGGCCAATCAGAGGAGAGAGGGTTAAACCGGCCAATCAGAGAAGAGAGGGGTTAAACCGGCCAATCAGAGGAGAGAGAGGGTTAAACCGGCCAATCAGAGAGAGAGAGGGTTAAACCGCCAATCAGAGGAGAGAGAGGGTTAAACCGGCCAATCAGAGAAGAGAGAGGTTAAACTGCCCAAGCAGAGGAGAGAGAGTTAAACCGGCCAATCAGAGGAGAGAGAGGTTAAACCGGCCAATCAGAGGAGAGAGAGTAAAACCGGCCAATCAGAAGAGAGAGAGAGGGGTTAAACCGGCCAATCAGAGGAGAGAGGGTTGAACCGGCCAATCAGAGGAGAGAGAGGGGTCAAACCGGCCAATCAGAAGAGAGAGGGTTGAACCGGCCAATCAGAGGAAAGAGAGGGGTTAATCCGCCAAATCAGAGGAGAGAGGGTTAAACCGCCAATCAGAGAAGAGAGGGTTAAACTGGTCAATCAGAGGAGAGAGGGTTAAATCGGCCAATCTAAGGAGAAAGAGGGTTAAATCGGCCAATCAGAGGAGAGAGGGGTTAAACGGGCCAATCAGAGGAGAAAGAGGGTTAAATCGGCCAATCAGAGGAGAGAGGGGTTAAACAGGCCAATCAGAGGAGAGAGGGTTAAACCGGCCAATCAGAGGAGAGAGGGTTAAACCGGCCAATCAGAGGAAAGACAGTAATTAAACCGGCCAATAAGAAGAGAGAGAGGGGTTCAGACGGCAAATCAGAGGAGAGAGGGTTGAACCGGCCAATCAGAGGAGAGAGAGGGGTTAAACTGGCAAATCAGAGGAGAGAGGGGTTCAACCGGCCAATCTGAGGAGAGAGAGGGGTTAAACCGGCCAATCAGAGAAGAGAGGGGTTAAACTGCCCAAGAGAGGAGAGAGAGTTAAACCGGCCAATCAGAGGAGAGAGAGGTTAAACCGGCCAATCAGAGGAGAGAGAGTAAAACCGGCCATTTAGAAGAGAGAGAGAGGGGCTAAACCGGCCAATCAGAGGAGAGAGGGTTGAACCGGCCAATCAGAGGAGAGAGAGGGGTCAAACCGGCCAATCAGAAGAGAGAGGGTTGAACCGGCCAATCAGAGGAAAGAGGGTTAATCCGGCCAATCAGAGGAGGGAGGGTTAAACCGGCCAATCCGAGAAGAGAGGGTTAAACTGGTCAATCAGTGGAGAGAGGGTTAAATCGGCCAATCTAAGGAGAAAGAGGGTTAAATCGGCCAATCAGAGGAGAGAGGGGTTAAACGGGCCAATCAGAGGAGAAAGAGGGTTAAACCGGCCAATCAGAGGAGAGAGGGGTTAAACCGGCCAATCAGAGGAGAGAGGGTTAAACCGGCCAATCAGAGGAGAGAGGGTTAAACCGCCAATCAGAGGAAAGACAGTAATTAAACCGGCCAATAAGAAGAGAGAGAGGGGTTCAGACGGCAAATCAGAGGAGAGAGGGTTGAACCGGCCAATCAGAGGAGAGAGAGGGGTTAAACTGGCAAATCAGAGGAGAGAGGGGTTTAACCGGCCAATCTGAGGAGAGAGAGGGATTAAACCGGCCAATCAGAGAAGAGAGGGGTTAAACCAGCCAATCAGAGGAGAGAGAGGGGTTAAATCGGCCAAACAGAGCAGGATGGTTAAACCGGCCAATCAGAGGAGAGAGGGTTAAACCGACCAATCAGAGAAGAGAGGGGTTGTACTGGCCAATCAGAAGAGAGAGGGTTGAACCAGCCAATCAGAGGAGAGAGAGGGGTTAAACAGGCCAATCAGAGGAGAGAGGGTTAAACCG
This sequence comes from Rhyacichthys aspro, assembly GCA_036850595.1. Classification (NCBI taxonomy): domain Eukaryota; kingdom Metazoa; phylum Chordata; class Actinopteri; order Gobiiformes; family Rhyacichthyidae; genus Rhyacichthys; species Rhyacichthys aspro. The sequence continues at coordinate 17,554 of JAWCTZ010000997.1, read as the reverse complement.
GCCAATCAGAGGAGAGAGAGGGGTTAAACCGGCCAATCAGAGAAGAGAGGGGATAAACTGGCCAATCAGAGGAGAGAGAGTTAAACCGGCCAATCAGAGACTAGAGGGGTTAAACCGGCCAATCAGAGGAGAGAGACGGGTTAAACCGGCCAATCAGAGAAGAGAGGGGTTAAACCAGCCAAACAGAGTAAGGACAGAGGGCACAGAGTGAGGACAGAGGAGAAACATTGAGGACAGAGAAGGTTTACCGATGGTGGAGGCCTCACTCGTGTTCAGAGCCTAGTCGGCGCCGCTGGAACTGACCGAGGCCCCGTCTTCGTCCTGGAACAGAGTTAAATACCGACATCTCAGAGAAATAAACGTTAAAGTAATTCATCAATTAATTCAGTTTTTAATCCAACAGCTGTTGTGGAAGACAATATTAAACATTTAACCAGGATTTACATGTTGGCAACATTTCCAGCTTTTTTCAGCTTTTTGATTCATCATCACATTCATGTTCCTCTTGGTTCCATCGGAGTGTGTATCGTCTAAATGTCGTACCTTTTGCAGTTGGAGACGGGGGAGCAGGAGTTTCTGCAGGAGCTGATGGATGGCTCGGCCCGTCTTCAGCAGCGCCAGGTAATAGTCCGTTCCCAGGTGAGTCCTCAGAAACAGGGAGGAGCCCACGCAGCACAGCTTCCCGTGAGACATGATGGCAATGCGGTCTCCGAGAATGTCCGCCTCGTCCATGTGGTGAGTGGACAGGATGATGGTGCGACCTGCTAACGCCACAAACACAAATCTCACAGGTGTCCCAGCAGCGAGACCCCCACCGCAGTGTGAGGTTTGTCCCACCTGTCCTGTACTTCAGCAGCAGGTCCCAGATCCCCCGTCGAGCGTAAGGGTCCACTCCGGCTGTGGGTTCGTCTAAAATCACCACCTTGGACCCTCCGACGAAAGCCAGGGCCACGGAGAGTTTGCGCTACATACCCCCGGAGAGAGCGCTGGTGCGGGACGAGCGTTTGTGAGGTAACCCAATTTCCCGCAGGATCTGCTCCATCTCAGACCGGACCTGGGTCTCGGACAGACCTTTGAGCCAATCAAAGGAGAGAATGTTAAACCGGATAATCAGAGGGGAAAGGGATAAACCGGCCAATCAGAGGTGAGAGGGTTAAACCGGCCAATAAGAGGAGAGAAGGTTGAACCGCCAATCAGAGGAAAGAGAGGGGTTAAACCGCCAATAAGAGGAGAGAGGGTTAAACTGCCCAATCAGAGGAAAGACAAGGATTAAACCGGCCAATAAGAAGAGAGAGAGGGGTTCAGACGGCAAATCAGAGGAGAGAGGGTTAAACCGGACGACCAGAGAAGAGAGAGGTGTTGCACCGGCCAATAAGAGGAGAGAGAAGGGTTAAACCGGCCAATCAGAGGGGAAAGGGTTAACCCGGCCAATCAGAGAAAAGAGGGGTTAAACTGCTCTATCAGAGGAGAGAGGGTTAAACCGGCCAATCAGAGGAGAGAAGGCTAAACCGGCCAATAAGAGGAGAGAAGGTTGAACCGGCCAATCAGAGGAAAGAGAGGGTTAAACCGCCAATCAGAGGAGAGAGGGTTAAACCGGCCAATCAGAGGAGAGAGGGTTGAACCGGCCAATCAGAGGAGAGAGAGGGGTTAAACTGGCAAATCAGAGGAGAGAGGGGTTCAACCGGCCAATCAGAGGAAAGAGAGGTTTACACCGAACAATCAGAGGAGAGAGGGTTAAACTGGTCAATCAGAGGAGAGAGAGTTAAATCGGTCAATCTAAGGAGAAAGAGGGTTAAATCGGCCAATCAGAGGAGAGAGGGGTTAAGCAGGCCAATCAGAGGAGACAGAGGGTTAAATCGGCCAATCAGAGGAGAGAGGGGTTAAACGGGCCAATCAGAGGAGAGAGGGTTAAACCGGCCAATCAGAGGAGAGAGGGTTAAACCGGCCAATAAGAGGAAAGACAGGGATTAAACCGGCCAATAAGAAGAGAAAGAGGGGTTCAGACGGCAAATAAGAGGAGAGAGGGTTAAACCGGCCAACCAGAGAAGAGAGAGGTGTTAAACCGGCCAATAAGAGGAGAGAGAGGGGTTAAACCGGCCAATCAGAGGGGAAAGGGTTAACCCGACCCATCAGAGAAGAGAGAGGTTAAACTGCCCAAGAGAGGAGAGAGAGTTAAACCGGCCAATCAGAGGAGAGAGAGGTTAAACCGGCCAATCAGAGGAGAGAGAGTAAAACCGGCCATTTAGAAGAGAGAGAGAGGGGCTAAACCGGCCAATCAGAGGAGAGAGGGTTGAACCGGCCAATCAGAGGAGAGAGAGGGGTCAAACCGGCCAATCAGAAGAGAGAGGGTTGAACCGGCCAATCAGAGGAAAGAGGGTTAATCCGGCCAATCAGTGGAGAGAGGGTTAAATCGGCCAATCTAAGGAGAAAGAGGGTTAAATCGGCCAATCAGAGGAGAGAGGGGTTAAACGGGCCAATCAGAGGAGAAAGAGGGTTAAATCGGCCAATCAGAGGAGAGAGGGGTTAAACGGGCCAATCAGAGGAGAGAGGGTTAAACCGGCCAATCAGAGGAGAGAGGGTTAAACCGGCCAATCAGAGGAAAGACAGTAATTAAACCGGCCAATAAGAAGAGAGAGAGGGGTTCAGACGGCAAATCAGAGGAGAGAGGGTTGAACCGGCCAATCAGAGGAGAGAGAGGGGTTAAACTGGCAAATCAGAGGAGAGAGGGGTTAAACCGGCCAATCAGAGGAGAGAGAGGGGTTAAACCGGCCAATCAGAGAAGAGAGGGGTTAAACCAGCCAATCAGAGGAGAGAGAGGGGTTAAATCGGCCAATCAGAGGAGAGAGAGGGGTTAAACCGGCCAATCAGAGGGGAAAGGGTTAACCCGGCCAATCAGAAAAGAGAGTGTTAAACCGGCCAAACAGAGGAGAGATGGTTAAACCGGCCAATCAGAGGAGAGAGGGTTAAACCGACCAATCAGAGAAGAGAGGGGTTGTACTGGCCAATCAGAAGAGAGAGGGTTAAACCAGCCAATCAGAGGAGAGAGAGGGGTTAAACAGGCCAATCAGAGGAGAGAGGGTTAAACCGGCCAATCAGAGGAGAGAGAGGGGTTAAACCGGCCAATCAGAGGAGAGAGGGGTTAAACTGGCCAATCAGAGGAGAGAGAGTTAAACCGGCCAATCAGAGGAGAGAGACGGGTTAAACCGGCCAATCAGAGAAGAGAGGGGTTAAACCAGCCAAACAGAGTAAGGACAGAGGGCACAGAGTGAGGACAGAGGAGAAACATTGAGGACAGAGAAGGTTTACCGATGGTGGAGGCCTCACTCTCGTGTTCAGAGCCTAGTCCGGCGTCGCTGGAACTGACCGAGGCCCCGTCTTCGTCCTGGAACAGAGTTAAATACCGACATCTCAGAGAAATAAACGTTAAAGTAATTCATCAATTAATTCAGTTTTTAATCCAACAGCTGTTGTGGAAGACAATATTAAACATTTAACCAGGATTTACATGTTGGCAACATTTCCAGCTTTTTTTCAGCTTTTTGATTCATCATCACATTCATGTTCCTCTTGGTTCCATCGGAGTGTGTATCGTATAAATGTCGTACCTTTTTGCAGTTGGAGACGGGGGAGCAGGAGTTTCTGCAGGAGCTGATGGATGGCTCCGGCCCGTCTTCAGCAGCGCCAGGTAATAGTCCGTCCCAGGTGAGTCCTCAGAAACAGGGAGGAGCCCACGCAGCACAGCTTCCCGTGAGACATGATGGCAATGCGGTCTCCGAGAATGTCCGCCTCGTCCATGTGGTGAGTGGACAGGATGATGGTGCGACCTGCTAACGCCACAAACACAAATCTCACAGGTGTCCCAGCAGCGAGACCCCCACCGCAGTGTGAGGTTTGTCCCACCTGTCCTGTACTTCAGCAGCAGGTCCCAGATCCCCCGTCGAGCGTAAGGGTCCACTCCGGCTGTGGGTTCGTCTAAAATCACCACCTTGGACCCTCCGACGAAAGCCAGGGCCACGGAGAGTTTGCGCTACATACCCCCGGAGAGAGCGCTGGTGCGGGACGAGCGTTTGTGAGGTAACCCAATTTCCCGCAGGATCTGCTCCATCTCAGACCGGACCTGGGCTCGGACAGACCTTTGAGCCAATCAAAGGAGAGAATGTTAAACCGGATAATCAGAGGGGAAAGGGATAAACCGCCAATCAGAGGTGAGAGGGTTAAACCGCCAATAAGAGGAGAGAAGGTTGAACCGCCAATCAGAGGAAAGAGAGGGGTTAAACCGGCCAATAAGAGGAGAGAGGGTTAAACTGCCCAATCAGAGGAAAGACAAGGATTAAACCGGCCAATAAGAAGAGAGAGAGGGGTTCAGACGGCAAATCAGAGGAGAGAGGGTTAAACCGGACGACCAGAGAAGAGAGAGGTGTTGCACCGGCCAATAAGAGGAGAGAGAAGGGTTAAACCGGCCAATCAGAGGGGAAAGGGTTAACCCGGCCAATCAGAGAAAAGAGGGTTACACCGACCAATCAGAGGAGAGAGGGGTTAAACTGCTCTATCAGAGGAGAGAGGGTTAAACCGCCAATCAGAGGAGAGAGGGTTAAACCGGCCAATCAGAGGAGAGAAGGTTAAACCGGCCAATCAGAGGAGAGAGAGGGTTAAACCGGCCAATCAGAGGAAAGAGAGGGTTAAACCGGCCAATCAGAGGAGAGAGGGTTAAACCGCCAATCAGAGGAGAGAGGGGGTTAAACCGGCCAATCAGAGGAGAGAGAGGGGTTAAACTGGCCAATCAGAGGAGAGAGGGGTTAAACCGGCCAATCAGAGGAAAGAGAGGGTTAAACCGGCCAATCAGAGGAGAGAGGGTTAAACTGGCCAATCAGAGGAGAGAGAGGTTAAACCGGCCAATCAGAGGAGAGAGAGGGTTAAACCGGCCAATCAGAGGAGAGAGGGTTAAACCGGCCAATCAGAGGAGAGAGGGGTTAAACGGCCAATCAGAGGAAAGAGGGTTAAACCGGCCAATCAGAGGAGAGAGGGTTAAACCGCCAATCAGAGAAGAGAGGGTTAAACTGGCCAATCAGAGGAGAGAGGGGTTAAACCGGCCAATCAGAGGAGAGAGAGGGGTTAAACCGGCCAATCAGAGGAGAGAGGGGTTAAACCGGCCAATCAGAGGAGAGAGGGGTTAAACCGGCCAATCAGAGGAGAGAGAGGGGTTAAACCGCCAATCAGAGGAGAGAGGGGATTAAACCGCCAATCAGAAGAGAGAGAGGGGTTAAACCGCCAATCAGAGGAGAGAGGGTTAAACCGGCCAATCAGAGAAGAGAGAGGGTTAAACCGCCAATCAGAGAAGAGAGGGGTTAAACTGGCCAATCAGAGGAGAGAGGGGTTAAACCGGCCAATCAGAGGAGAGAGAGGGGTTAAACAGGCCAATCAGAGGAGAGAGGGTTAAACCGGCCAATCAGAGGAGAGAGAGGGTTAAACTGGCCAATCAGAGGAGAGAGGGGTTAAACCGGCCAATCAGAGGAGAGAGGGTTAAACCGCCAATCAGAGGAGAGAGGGTTAAACCGCCAATCAGAGGAGAGAGAGGGTTAAACTGCCAATCAGAGGAGAGAGAGGGTTAAACCGGCCAATCAGAGGAGAGAGGGTTAAACCGCCAATCAGAGGAGAGAGGGTTAAACCGCCAATCAGAGGAGAGAGAGGGGTTAAACCGGCCAATCAGAGGAGAGAGGGGTTAAACCGCCAATCAGAGGAGAGAGGGGTTAAACCGGCCAATCAGAGGAGAGAGGGTTAAACCGGCCAATCAGAGGAGAGAGGGTTAAACCGACCAATAAGAGGAGAGAGGGTTAAACCGGCCAATCAGAAGAGAGAGGGGTTAAACTGGCCAATCAGAGGAGAGAGGGGTTAAACGGGCCAATCAGAGGAGAGAGAGGGTTAAACCGGCCAATCAGAGGAGAGAGGGTTAAACCGGCCAATCAGAGGAAAGAGAGGGTTAAACCGCCAATCAGAAGAGAGAGAGGGGTTAAGACGGCCAATCAGAGGAGAGAGGGTTAAACCGGCCAATCAGAGGAGAGAGAGGGTTAAACTGGCCAATCAGAGGAGAGAGGGGTTAAACCGGCCAATCAGAGGAGAGAGAGGGTTAAACCGCCAATCAGAGAAGAGAGGGGTTAAACTGCCCATCAGAGGAGAGAGGGTTAAACCGGCCAATCAGAGGAGAGAGAGGTTAAACCGCCAATCAGAGGAGAGAGAGGGTTAAACCGGCCAATCAGAGAGAGAGAGAGGGGCTTAAACCGGCCAATCAGAGGAGAGAGGGTTAAACCGGCCAATCAGAGGAGAGAGAGGGGTCAAACCGGCCAATCAGAGGAGAGAGGGTTGAACCGCCAATCAGAGGAAAGAGGGTTAATCCGGCCAATCAGAGGAGAGAGGGTTAAACCGCCAATCAGAGAAGAGAGGGTTAAACTGGTCAATCAGAGGAGAGAGGGTTAAATCGGCCAATCTAAGGAGAAAGAGGGTTAAACCGGCCAATCAGAGGAGAGAGGGGTTAAACGGGCCAATCAGAGGAGAAGAGGGTTAAACCGGCCAATCAGAGGAGAGAGGGTTAAACCGGCCAATCAGAGGAGAGAGGGTTAAACCGCCAATCAGAGGAGAGAGGGTTAAACCGCCAATCAGAGGAAAGACAGGGATTAAACCGCCAATAAGAAGAGAGAGAGGGGTTCAGACGGCAAATCAGAGGAGAGAGGGTTAAACCGCCAATCAGAGGAGAGAGAGGGGTTAAACTGGCCAATCAGAGGAGAGAGGGGTTAAACCGGCCAATCAGAGGAGAGAGAGGGATAAACCGCCAATCAGAGAAGAGAGGGGTTAAACCAGCCAATCAGAGGAGAGAGGGGGTTAAACCGGCCAATCAGAGAAGAGAGGTGTTAAACCAGCCAATCAGAGGAGAGAGAGGGGTTAAATCGGCCAATCAGAGAAGAGAGGGGTTGTACTGGCCAATCAGAAGAGAGAGGGTTGAACCAGCCAATCAGAGGAGAGAGAGGGGTTAAACAGGCCAATCAGAGGAGAGAGGGTTAAACCGGCCAATCAGAGGAGAGAGAGGGGTTAAACCGGCCAATCAGAGAAGAGAGGGGATAAACTGGCCAATCAGAGGAGAGAGGGTTAAACCGGCCAATCAGAGGGTAGAGGGGTTAAACCGCCAATCAGAGGAGAGAGAGGGGTTAAACCGGCCAATCAGAGAAGAGAGGGGTTAAACCAGCCAAACAGAGTAAGGACAGAGGGCACAGAGTGAGGACAGAGGAGAAACATTGAGGACAGAGAAGGTTTACCGATGGTGGAGGCCTCACTCTCGTGTTCAGAGCCTAGTCCGGCGTCGCTGGAACTGACCGAGGCCCCGTCTTCATCCTGGAACAGAGTTAAATACCGACATCTCAGAGAAATAAACGTTAAAGTAATTCATCAATTAATTCAGTTTTTAATCCAACAGCTGTTGTGGAAGACAATATTAAACATGTAACCAGGATTTACATGTTGGCAACATTTCCAGCTTTTTTCAGCTTTTGATTCATCATCACATTCATGTTCCTCTTGGTTCCATCGGAGTGTGTATCGTCTAAATGTCGTACCTTTTGCAGTTGGAGACGGGGAGCAGGAGTTTCTGCAGGAGCTGATGGATGGCTCGGCCCGTCTTCAGCAGCGCCAGGTAATAGTCCGTTCCCAGGTGAGTCCTCAGAAACAGGGAGGAGCCCACGCAGCACAGCTTCCCGTGAGACATGATGGCAATGCGGTCTCCGAGAATGTCCGCCTCGTCCATGTGGTGAGTGGACAGGATGATGGTGCGACCTGCTAACGCCACAAACACAAATCTCACAGGTGTCCCAGCAGCGAGACCCCCACCGCAGTGAGGTTTGTCCCACCTGTCCTGTACTTCAGCAGCAGGTCCCAGATCCCCGTCGAGCGTAAGGGTCCACTCCGGCTGTGGGTTCGTCTAAAATCACCACCTTGGACCCTCCGACGAAAGCCAGGGCCACGGAGAGTTTGCGCTACATACCCCGGGAGAGAGCGCTGGTGCGGGACGAGCGCTAGTGAGGTAACCCAATTTCCCGCAGGATCTGCTCCATCTCAGACCGGACCTGGGCTCGACAGACCTTGAGCCAATCAAAGGAGAGAATGTTAAACCGGATAATCAGAGGGAGAAAGGGATAAACCGCCAATCAGAGGTGAGAGGGTTAAACCGCCAATAAGAGGAGAGAAGGTTGAACCGCCAATCAGAGGAAAGAGAGGGGTTAAACCGGCCAATAAGAGGAGAGAGGGTTAAACTGCCCAATCAGAGGAAAGACAAGGATTAAACCGCCAATAAGAAGAGAGAGAGGGGTTCAGACGGCAAATCAGAGGAGAGAGGGTTAAACCGACCACTCAGAGAAGAGAGAGGTGTTAAACCGGCCAATAAGAGGAGAGAGAAGGGTTAAACCGGCCAATCAGAGGGGAAAGGGTTAAACTGGCCAATCAGAGAAGAGAGGGTTAAACCGCCAATCAGAGGAGAGAGAGGGTTAAACTGGCCAATCAGAGGAAAGAGAGGGAGTTAAACCGCCAATCAGAGGAGAGAGAGAGGGTTAAACGGCCAATCAGAGGAGAGAGGGGTTAAACTGGCCAATCAGAGGAAGAGAGAGGGTTAAACCGGCCAATCAGAGGAGAGAGAGGGTTAAACCGGCCAATCAGAGGAGAGAGAGGGTTAAACCGCCAATCAGAGGAGAGAGAGGGGTTAAACCGGCCAATCAGAGGAGAGAGGGTTAAACCGGCCAATCAGAGGAGAGAGGGTTAAACCGCCAATCAGAGGAGAGAGAGGTTAAACCGGCCAATCAGAGGAGAGAGAGGTTAAACCGCCAATCAGAGGAGAGAGGTAACCGGCCAATCAGAAAGAGAGAGAGAGGGGCTAAACCGGCCAATCAGAGGAGAGAGGGTTGAACCCGCCAATCAGAGGAGAGAGAGAGGGTTAAACCGCCAATCAGAGGAGAGAGGGTTAAACCGCCAATCAGAGGAGAGAGGGTTAAACCGGCCAATCAGAGGAGAGAGGGTTAAACTGCGCGGCCAATCAGAGGAGAAAGAGGGTTAAACCGGCCAATCAGAGGAGAGAGGGGTTAAACGGCCAATCAGAGGAGAAAGAGGGTTAAACGGCCAATCAGAGGAGAGAGGGGTTAAACGGGCCAATCAGAGGAGAGAGGGTTAAACCGGCCAATCAGAGGAGAGAGGGTTAAACCGGCCAATCAGAGGAAAGACAGTGATTAAACCGGCCAATAAGAAGAGAGAGAGGGGTTCAGACGGCAAATCAGAGGAGAGAGGGTTGAACCGGCCAATCAGAGGAGAGAGAGGGGTTAAACTGGCAAATCAGAGGAGAGAGGGGTTCAACCGGCCAATCTGAGGAGAGAGAGGGGTTAAACCGGCCAATCAGAGAAGAGAGGGGTTAAACCAGCCAATCAGAGGAGAGAGAGGGGTTAAATCGGCCAATCAGAGGAGAGAGAGGGGTTAAACCGGCCAATCAGAGGGGAAAGGGTTAAACCGGCCAATCAGAAAAGAGAGTGTTAAACCGGCCAAACAGAGGAGAGATGGTTAAACTGGCCAATCAGAGGAGAGAGGGTTAAACCGACCAATCAGAGAAGAGAGGGGTTGTACTGGCCAATCAGAAGAGAGAGGGTTAAACCAGCCAATCAGAGGAGAGAGAGGGGTTAAACAGGCCAATCAGAGGAGAGAGAGGGGTTAAACCGGCCAATCAGAGAAGAGAGGGGATAAACTGGCCAATCAGAGGAGAGAGAGTTAAACCGGCCAATCAGAGACTAGAGGGGTTAAACCGGCCAATCAGAGGAGAGAGACGGGTTAAACCGGCCAATCAGAGAAGAGAGGGGTTAAACCAGCCAAACAGAGTAAGGACAGAGGGCACAGAGTGAGGACAGAGGAGAAACATTGAGGACAGAGAAGGTTTACCGATGGTGGAGGCCTCACTCGTGTTCAGAGCCTAGTCCGGCGCCGCTGGAACTGACCGAGGCCCCGTCTTCGTCCTGGAACAGAGTTAAATACCGACATCTCAGAGAAATAAACGTTAAAGTAATTCATCAATTAATTCAGTTTTTAATCCAACAGCTGTTGTGGAAGACAATATTAAACATTTAACCAGGATTTACATGTTGGCAACATTTCCAGCTTTTTTCAGCTTTTTGATTCATCATCACATTCATGTTCCTCTTGGTTCCATCGGAGTGTGTATCGTATAAATGTCGACCTTTTGCAGTTGGAGACGGGGGAGCAGGAGTTTCTGCAGGAGCTGATGGATGGCTCGGCCCGTCTTCAGCAGCGCCAGGTAATAGTCCGTTCCCAGGTGAGTCCTCAGAAACAGGGAGGAGCCCACGCAGCACAGCTTCCCGTGAGACATGATGGCAATGCGGTCTCCAAGAATGTCCGCCTCGTCCATGTGGTGAGGGGACAGGATGATGGTGCGACCTGCTAACGCCACAAACACAAATCTCACAGGTGTCCCAGCAGCGAGACCCCACCGCAGTGTGAGGTTTGTCCCACCTGTCCTGTACTTCAGCAGCAGGTCCCAGATCCCCCGTCGAGCGTAAGGGTCCACTCCGGCTGTGGGTTCGTCTAAAATCACCACCTTGGACCCTCCGACGAAAGCCAGGGCCACGGAGAGTTTGCGCTACATACCCTCGGAGAGAGCGCTGGTGCGGGACGAGCGCTTGTGAGGTAACCCAATTTCCGCAGGATCTGCTCCATCTCAGACCGGACCTGGGCCTCGACAGACCTTTGAGCCAATCAAAGGAGAGAATGTTAAACCGGACAATCAGAGGGGAAAGGGATAAACCGGCCAATCAGAGGTGAGAGAGGGTTAAACTGCCCAATCAGAGGAGAGAAGGATTAAACCGCCAATAAGAAGAGAGAGAGGGGTTAAACCGGCCAATCAGAGGAGAGAGGGTTAAACCGCCCAATCAGAGGAAAGAGAGGGATTAAACCGCCAATAAGAGGAGAGAGAAGGGTTAAACCGCCAATCAGAGGGGAAAGGGTTAAACCGGCCAATCAGAGAAGAGAGGGTTACACCGACCAATCAGAGGAGAGAGAGGGGTTAAACTGCCAATCAGAGGAGAGAGGGTTAAACCGCCAATCAGAGGAGAGAGGGTTAAACCGCCAATCAGAGAGAGAGAAGGTTAAACCGCCAATCAGAGGAAAGAGAGGGTTAAACCGGCCAATCAGAGAAGAGAGAGGGTTAAACCGCCAATCAGAGGAGAGAGGGTTGAACCGGCCAATCAGAGGAGAGAGAGGGGTTAAACTGGCCAATCAGAGGAAAGAGGGTTAAACCGGCCAATCAGAGGAAGAGAGGGTTAAACCGGCCAATCAGAGGAGAGAGGGTTAAACCGGCCAATCAGAGGAGAGAGGGGTTAAACCGCCAATCAGAGGAGAGAGGGTTAAACCGCCAATCAGAAGAGAGAGAGTTAAACCGCAATCAGAAGAGAGAGAGGGTTAAACGGGCCAATCAGAGGAGAGAGGGTTGAACCAGCCAATCAGAGGAGAGAGAGGGGTTAAACTGGCCAATCAGAGGAGAGAGGGTTAAACCGCCAATCAGAGGAAAGAGGGTTAAACCGGCCAATCAGAGAAGAGAGGGTTAAACTGTCCAATCAGAGGAGAGAGTGAAACCGGCCAATCTAAGGAGAAAGAGGGTTAAATCGGCCAATCAGAGGAGAGAGGGGTTAAACAGGCCAATCAGAGGAGAAAGAGGGTTAAATCGGCCAATCAGAGGAGAGAGGGGTTAAACGGGCCAATCAGAGGAGAGAGGGTTAAACCGCCAATCAGAGGAGAGAGGGTTAAACCGCCAATAAGAGGAAAGACAGGGATTAAACCGCCAATAAGAAGAGAAAGAGGGGTTCAGACGGCAAATCAGAGGAGAGAGGGTTAAACCGCCAACCAGAGAAGAGAGAGGTGTTAAACCGGCCAATCAGAGAGAGAGAGAGGGGTTAAACCGGCCAATCAGAGGGAAAGGGTTAACCCACCAATCAGAGGAGAGAGAGGGGTTAAACCGGCCAATCAGAGGGAAAGGGTTAACCCGCCAATCAGAAAAAGAGAGGTTAAACCAGTCAATCAGAGGAGAGAGGGGGTTAAACTGTCCAATCAGAGGAGAGAGGGTTGAACCGCCAATCAGAGGAGAGAGGGTTAAACTGGCCAATCAGAGGAGAGAGGGGTTCAACCGCCAATCAGAGGAAGAGAGGGTTACACCGATCAGAGGAGAGAGGGTTAAACTGCCAATCAGAGGAGAGAGGGTTAAACCGGCCAATCAGAGGAGAAAGAGGGGTTAAACCGTCCATCTAGGAGAGATAGAGGGTTAAATCCGGCCAATCAGAGGAGAGAGGGTTAAACAGGCCAATCAGAGGAGAAAGAGGGTTAAATCGGCCAATCAGAGGAGAGAGGGGTTAAACGGGCCAATCAGAGGAGAGAGGGTTAAACCGCCAATCAGAGGAGAGAGGGTTAAACCGCCAATAAGAGGAAAGACAGGGATTAAACCGCCAATAAGAAGAGAGAGAGGGGTTCAGACGGCCAATCAGAGGAGAGAGGGTTAAACCGCCAACCAGAGAAGAGAGAGGTGTTAAACCGGCCAATCAGAGGAGAGAGAGGGGTTAAACCGCCAATCAGAGGGGAAAGGGTTAACCCGGCCAATCAGAGAAGAGAGAGGATAAACTGCCCACAGAGGAGAGAGGGTTAAACCGCCAATCAGAGGAGAGAGAGGGTTAAACCGCCAATCAGAGGAGAGAGAGGTTAAACCGGCCATTCAGTAAAGAGAGAGGGGTTAAACCGCCAATCAGAGGAGAGAGGGTTGAACCGCCAATCAGAGGAGAGAGAGGGGTTAAACCGCCAATCAGAAGAGAGAGGGGTTGAACCGGCCAATCAGAGGAAAGAGGGTTAACCGGCCAATCAGAGGAGGGAGGGTTAAACCGCCAATCAGAGAAGAGAGGGTTAAACTGGCCAATCAGTGGAGGAGGGTTAAATCGCCAATCAGGAGAAAGAGGGTTAAATCGGCCAATCAGAGGAGAGAGGGGTTAAACGGGCCAATCAGAGGAGAAAGAGGGTTAAATTGGCCAATCAGAGGAGAGAGGGGTTAAACCGGCCAATCAGAGGAGAGAGGGTTAAACCGCCAATCAGAGGAGAGAGGGTTAAACCGGCCAATCAGAGGAAAGACAGGGATTAAACCGCCAATAAGAAGAGAGAGAGAGGGGTTAAACGGCCAATCAGGAGGAGAGAGGGTTGAACCGCCAATCAGAGGAGAGAGAGGGGTTAAACTGGCCAATCAGAGGAGAGAGGGGTTTAACCGGCCAATCTGAGGAGAGAGAGGGATTAAACCGGCCAATCAGAGAAGAGAGGGGTTAAACCAGCCAATCAGAGAGAGAGAGAGGGGTTAAATCGGCCAATCAGAGGAGAGAGGGCAGAAACCGGCAATCAGAGGAGAGAGGGTTAAACCGACCAATCAGAGGAGAGAGGGGTTAAACTGGCCAATCAGAAGAGAGAGGGTTAAACCAGCCAATCAGAGGAGAGAGAGGGGTTAAACTGGCCAATCAGAGAAGAGAGGGGTTAAACTGGCCAATCAGAGGAGAGAGAGTTAAACCGGCCAATCAGAGACTAGAGGGGTTAAACCGGCCAATCAGAGGAGAGAGACGGGTTAAACCGGCCAATCAGAGAAGAGAGGGGTTAAACCAGCCAAACAGAGTAAGGACAGAGGGCACAGAGTGAGGGCAGAGGAGAAACATTGAGGACAGAGAAGGTTTACCGATGGTGGAGGGTTCACTCTCGTGTTCAGAGCCTAGTGCGGGGTCGCCGCTGGAACTGACCGAGGCCCCGTCTTCGTCCTGGAACAGAGTTAAATACCGCCATCTCAGAGAAATAAAGGTTAAAGTAAGCCATCAATTAAGAGAGTTTTTAATCCAACAGCTGTTGTGGAAGACAATATTAAACATTTAACCAGGATTTACATGTTGGCAACATTTCCAGCTTTTTTCAGCTTTTTGATTCATCATCACATTCATGTTCCTCTTGGTTCCATCGGAGTGTGTATCGTATAAATGTCGTACCTTGCAGTTGGAGACGGGGGAGCAGGAGTTTCTGCAGGAGCTGATGGATGGCTCGGCCCGTCTTCAGCAGCGTCAGGTAATAGTCCGTTCCCAGGTGAGTCCTCAGAAACAGGGAGGAGCCCACGCAGCACAGCTTCCCGTGAGACATGATGGCAATGCGGTCTCCAAGAATGTCCGCCTCGTCCATGTGGTGAGTGGACAGGATGATGGTGCGACCTGCAACGCCACAAACACAAATCTCACAGGTGTCCCAGCAGCGAGACCCCCACCGCAGTGTGAGGTTTGTCCCACCTGTCCTGTACTTCAGCAGCAGGTCCCAGATCCCCCGTCGAGCGTAAGGGTCCACTCCGGCTGTGGGTTCGTCTAAAATCACCACCTTGGACCCTCCGACGAAAGCCAGGGCCACGGAGAGTTTGCGCTACATACCCCGGAGAGAGCGCTGGTGCGGGACCAGCGCTTGTGAGGTAACCCAATTCCCGCAGGATCTGCTCCATCTCAGACCGGACCTGGGCTCGGACAGACCTTTGAGCCAATCAAAGGAGAGAATGTTAAACCCGACAATCAGAGGAGAAAGGGATAAACCGCCAATCAGAGGTGAGAGGGTTAAACCGCCAATAAGAGGAGAGAAGGTTGAACCGCCAATCAGAGGAAAGAGAGGGTTAAACCGCCAATAAGAGGAGAGAGGGTTAAACTGCCCAATCAGAGGAAAGACAAGGATTAAACCGCCAATAAGAAGAGAGAGAGGGGTTCAGACGGCAAATCAGAGGAGAGGGTTAAACCGGACAATCAGAGAAGAGAGGTGTTACACCGGCCAATAAGAGGAGAGAGAAGGGTTAAACCGGCCAATCAGAGGGGAAAGGGTTAAACCGGCCAATCAGAGAAAGAGAGGGTTAAACCGGCCAATCAGAGGAGAGAGAGGGTTAAACGGTTCCAATCAGAGGAGAGAGAGGGTTAAACCGCCAATCAGAGGAGAGAGAGGGTTAAACCGGCCAATCAGAGGAGAGAGAGGGTTAAACCGGCCAATCAGAGGAGAGAGGGTTAAACCGGCCAATCAGAGGAGAGAGGGTTAAACCGGCCAATCAGAGGAGAGAGGGTTAAACGCCAATCAGAGGAGAGAGAGGGTTAAACCGCCAATCAGAGGAGAGAGAGGGGTTAAACTGGCCAATCAGAGGAGAGAGGGGTTAAACCGGCCAATCAGAGGAGAGAGGGGTTAAACCGGCCAATCAGAGGAGAGAGGGTTAAACTGCCAATCAGAGGAGAGAGAGGTTAAACCGGCCAATCAGAGGATGAGGGTTAAACCGGCCAATCAGAGGAGAAGGTACGACCAATAATGAAGGAGAGAGAGGGGTTAAACCGGCCAATCAGAGAGAGAGAGGGGTTAAACGGCAAATCAGAGGAGAGAGGGTTAAACTGGCCAACCAGAGAAGAGAGGGGTTAAACTGGCCAATCAGAGGAGAGAGAATTAAACCGGCCAATCAGAGGAGAGAGGGATTAAACTGGCCATTCAGAGAAGGGAGGGTTAAACCGGCCAATCAGAGGAGAGAAAGGGGTTAACCGGCCAATCAGAGGAGAGAGAGGGGTTAAACCGCCAATCAGAGGAGAGAGGGTTAAACCGGCCAATCAGAAAAGAGAGGGTTAAACCCGGCCAATCAGAGGAGAGAGGTTAAACCGGCCAATCAGAGGAGAGAGGGTTTAACCGACCAATCAGAAGAGAGGGGTTAAACTGGCCAATCAGAAGAGAGAGGGTTAAACCGGCCAATCAGAGGAGAGAGGGGTTAAACCGGCCAATCAGAGGAGAGAGGGTTAAACCGGCCAATCAGAGAAGAAAGGGGTTAAACCGGCCAATCAGAGGAGAGAGGGTTAAACCGGCCAATCAGGAGAGAGAGGGTTAAACCGGCCAATCAGAGGAGAGAGAGGGTTAAACCGGCCAATCAGAGAAGAGAGAGGGTTAAACAGCCAATCAGAGGAGAGAGGGTTAAACCGGCCAATCAGAGGAGAGAGAGGTTAAACCGGCCAATCAGAGGAGAGAGGGTTAAACCGCCAATCAGAAGAGAGAGAGAGGGGTCTCAGACAGGCCAATCAGAGGAGAGAGGGTTAAACCGGCCAATAAGAGGAGAGAGAGGGGTTAAACCGGCCAATCAGAGGAGAGAGGGTTAAACCGGCCAATCAGAGGAAAGAGGGTTAAACCGGCCAATCAGAGGAGAGAGGGTTAAACCGCCAATCAGAGGAGAGAGGAGTTAAACCGGCCAATCAGAGGAGAGAGGGTTAAACCAATCAAGGAGAGAGAGGGTTAAATCGGCCAATCAGAGGAGAGAGGGGTTAAACGGGCCAATCAGAGGAAGAGAGAGGGTTAAACCCGGCCAATCAGAGGAGAGAGGGGTTAAACGGCCAATCAGAGGAGAGAGGTTAAACAACCAATCAGAGGAGAGAGGTTAAACCGGCAAATCAGAGGAAAGAGAGGGTTAAACCGCCAATCAGAGAAGAGAGAGAGGTTAAACGGGCCAATAAAGGGGTTATTGTGAAGAGAGAGAGAGGGTTAAACCGGCCAATCAGAGGGAGAGAGGGGTTAAACCGCCCCATCAGAGAGAGAGAGTTAAACCAGCCAATCAGGAGAGAGAGGTTAAACCGGCCAATCAGAGGAGAGAGGTTAAACCGCATCAATCAGAAGAGAGAGGGGTTAAACCCGCCAATCAGAGAGGAGAGGGTAGGGCCAATCAGAGGGTTAAACCGGCCAATCAGAGGAGAGAGAGGGGTCAAACCGCGAATCAGAAGAGAGAGAGGGTTGAACCGGCCAATCAGAGGAAGAGGGGTTAAACCGGCCAATCAGAGGAGGGAGGGTTAAACCGGCCAATTCAGAGAAGAGAGTTAAACTGGCCAATCAGAGGAGAGAGGGTTAAACCGGCCAATCTAAGGAGAAAGAGGGTTAAACCGGCCAATCAGAGGAGAGGGTTAAATCGGCCAATCTAGAGGAGAGAGAGGGGTTAATTCGGCCAATCAGAGGAGAGAGGGGTTAAACGGGCCAATCAGAGGGGAGAGAGGGTTAAACTCGCCAATCAGAGGAGAGAGGGTTAAACCGGCCAATCAGGAGGGTTAAGACCAGCCAATCAGAGGAGACGTCAACCAGTCAATCGAGGAGAGAGGGGTTAAACGGCAAATCAGAAGAGAGAGGGGTTAAAACGGCCAATCAGAGGAGAGAAAAGGGTTAAACCGGCCAATCAGAGGGAGAGAGGGGTTAAACCAGCCAAATCCTGAGGAGAGAGAGGGATTAAACCAGCCAATCAGAGAAGAGAGGGGTTAAACCGGCCAATCAGAGGAGAGAGAGGGGTTAAACCGGCCAATCAGAGGAGAGAGGGTTAAACCGGCCAATCAGAGGAAGAGAGGGTTAAACCGACCAATCAGAGAAGAGAGGTTAAACTGCCAAATCAGAAGAGATAGGGTTAAACCGGCAATCTAGAGGAGAGAGAGGGGTTAAA
>JAWCTZ010000996.1:0-26578 GCA_036850595.1 Rhyacichthys aspro | reverse complement strand
TAATAAATAATAAGATTATAAATGTATGATTTGTTAACAAACACCTCACTCACAAACCCTCCACACTTGCCTCCCTGATTAGTGAGCTCTGGAGTTGTTAACAAGTTTATATTTCTGTCACTGTGTCATGTTGCATTGTTTTAACACTAACTACAAACAGGACACAAGCTCCATTACTATAGAGGGTCAGGGTGTGGGAGTAAGAGGGGTTCCCTGTGTGTTTTTAATGAAATTTCTCTGTATTGTATTTTTCATCTGTCTATAATATGTAAGAAACTTGTTACAGTAACATTAAGCTCTTAATTTAAGTTAACATGAATGTTCCTGTCTGAAATGTTACAGGAGCTGCAGAAATCACCGGCGATGGCTCTCTGAAAAACATGATGGACACGATTATGAACCATGTCAGAAATAAAAAGAACACAATGTTTGATGAGGCAAAGGATGATTTTTTGGCTCAGCTGAAAAAACTGACGGTTTGTAACTTTTTTAATTTGAATATGATAACTAAATGACTATTACCACCCTTCTATGATTTGTGGGTTTATGATGTGTGCAACACATAAACTCAAGGCCAGACCCACTGAGGGTGGGGGATAACGCTGTTTTAATAAGCATCTTATTCAAAGTATTTAACTTCATCAAAATCTAAAACTGACATTCAGAGTCAATAGAGATGTGTCTCTATTAGGCTCATACTGTCACTGTATCAGTATTTGTCTTATCAATGTGTCATTTTATACTAAAACAGACACACATTGAGGGAGAACTTAGGAATGAACTGAAAAAGTCAATCGAAGTTGTATGCCAAAAGGACACCATGTCTTTGCCAGGTAAGAAAAACATTTAAATGCACAGATACATATGATATAGCTATTAACCATTATTTGATTGGTTTTGTATTTTCTTAGACATTACAGAGGAATTTCAGTTTGTGGAGAAAATCTACAACGAACTTAAGATGACTCGCCAGATGACTTCTAGAGAAAATGTTTAGGTGTTTGCTTAAACCAGCGGCCAGAAACTGCTGGTCAAGGAGTTCTTTTATGACAGCAACGGCATGTAACAGTAAAACCTAAAATATCCTCTTAACTTATCTTGTGCAGCAGCTGGATTCTCACAAGATTTGTGAGTTTAGAAACTCACAAATATCCAAATATAACTTTCCTGTCACTAGGACAAGGAGATGACATAAGTGAGGCACATTACGGCTCAAATACAGGGAGCAGAAATAGGCCAATAAACTGGACCCTAGCAGAGTCACATATGTACAAAACACACTAAAATGACCCTACTGTTTCAGAAGATGTGTCTTTTTTCCAAACTTGCTGGCTTTGATAGTCTCCTTGTAAACAAATGACGTCCATCAATATGGTTCTGCTGCAACAATGAAGAGAGCCTAAAAGTTCCACAGTTCTCCTTTAAGGTACCTGCCTTCACAAACACCGTTTATGGAAGCATTCCCAGACTGCCAAACCATGGCCCTGTAGCCTGGGCCCCTCCTCCTCGACACCAGCATCACTTTTCTTGTTGCTGATTGGTCAGTGGGCCTGATTTCTATCCGCTACCTGAAACTTTACCTGCTTCAGATCAGCTTAGCAGTTCAGCATAAGTTTCCATTGAGGTATACCTCTATAGAAAGTGAACTCAGCTCACTAACCTCCTAATCCAGCTTTGTAGTACAGGGTCCAGCTGCTGCACAAGGCAACAACAAGTGTTGGTAAAACAGTTTGGCATATGTTTGAGCTGTTTCTCATTGGGTTGTTGTTGGGTCTCTCTCTAATCTCTCAATGGTAAATCTAATTTAATTTAGATTTGCCTCAGACTTTATACTTGGTCTAACTTAGAAATTGGTAGATCACAAGGAGTAAGAAATACAGCAAAACTTAAAAGTGACTTCAACAATGAAAATTAATACAATCTTAATATGTGTGTCTTAATAATTTGCCGACTGAGGCTCAAACGGTGATAAAACAACTTTATATTTCGGCTGCTCTGACCAAGTCACTGACAACAGAACTAGGTTTTGAAACAGAAACTAAATGTTTTGTATGAAAAACTACACTCAGCTTCATTGTAAAGAGTTTTGATGAATGATTGAGTTGTTGTGACAAATGTCTTTACTTAAGAGAAATCCTGAACTAACTGAGAAATCTGTAACTTTGTGCTGTCTAAGCCATGCAATCACAAATCAGTGCCTCATGCATAATTGTGACCTTTGTAAATCTGGCCAGTAATCTCAGTACATCCCAATCTATTGTTCTATCATCATACAAAAATCAATAGTACTTGTTTACACAATGTGTGTACCTGTTTTTAACTCTGGTGTTCTGGTGTGTATTTTCAGTTTGATTGTATATTTACTTGGATACTTGGAATATGTTGTTTTTATTGCCATTATTGCCTGTAATTTTGTAATTTCCTCAATCATAAACAATCACAGTTACATTTTTACTTTTTTTTAAAATTGACATTGTTCTATGTTGTTTATAAATTCTTAATGAATTATGATCTATGTTGAAGAATGAATGAGCATGCCATAATGAATCATTCAAAGTCTACCAGTTTCTTTTTATTTACTTTTTGGCCCTGTAGGGAAATACACATTTACATTCAATATTTTTTAATAAATAAATAATGAAGATCTGCATGTTTCTGTTTTAAACATGATGAAATTGTTGTGTGCGAAATTTACTCTGCAATGGCTTTAGAATTATTTGGAGCAACTCTATGTAATTTACTGTCACAAACATAGCCTATAAATCAATAAAGTCCATAATAATCTTGACCTTTTGACGTTTTTTAATATTCTACTATCAACTTAAGTGTTTCTTATGGGGAATTACAATGAAATATGTTAACTCTTTCTCAATAGCACTATTTGTTTTCACATTTAGTCCAGTTCAAAACCTGATTTTGGGACTAAAGTTGCCGCTCTGTGGCATTTTTTCAATTGGTCTGGTTCTTTTTCACAGTCAGTATGTTTACATGCAGGTAGAAAATGTTGAATTATTGCCTGTGAACACCTTACTTCAATTCTCAGTCAGTGAAGTGCACAGACATTTTGAGGGGCAGGTGCTCAACCAAGAAAAAAGGGCACTTCTGCATATGACTGAAAGTAGAGTTATATACCTACAGTATCGGAAATCTTGTCTCAGTACAGAGTGAATTTGTAGTAGTACTAATTTCGTTCGTTCGTTACTGGAGTACACAAAATTTAAAGAGAGCCAGTGAAACTATAACTAAAAGGTACCTGAGAGTAACTTTATAGCCATTGATATTTAATGACAATAACATAATAATATAAAACATTAAAATACAGGATTGTATGGTGGTTGGTCTGTAACTATGTGTAGATACACTTTTCACTCTGTCATTACTGTAAGCATGCATGTTGTCTCACATTTTGACATTAACTTTTATGCTTACAGGCCACTGTTACTTGCAAATGAATGTTTTTACAAGCTGGAATATTTTTTGAATGTGTTAATCTAGGCCTATATAATACACTATAGTCTTTAAAATGTGCAGACATGGCATCAGAAGAACCAATCTTTAGGCTACTTATTAAATATTAAGATGTAACAGGCCAAAGTGGCTTGTAAGAGTAATTATGTTTTAGTCCAAATAGAAATCTACCAGCATTTGGCTCGTTGGATAATGTTGTCAAGCCTAGATAACAAGCCTATAATTACATCCATTTACCTTTATGTTCTTTTGTGTAGCCTATAGGTAATGACAAACACCTGCCTTAATCATTTAGTTTTAGGGCAAAACCTAATATTTGAGGAAGTCGTGGTCTAAATCTGAAGAGCGCAATTTGTACATTTATTTATGTGTCCAATGTGGCGTGTGTGAATTGACTGAACGCTCACCTCAAACAAACTTTCTGTTTCTTTATTGAACTGCACGGCTGCACTTCACTATCACTTCAGCCTGATACACAACAACACGGGGTTTATACATAAATGGGCAGCTGCAGCGAGAGGGCAACACACAAGACAAGAGGCAGATAGACACAAGGGTGTGGCGGAGCTGTAGCTGTTGGAAGATATATATAATTATATATCAGGCATCTTTAGCTGCTGATTCCTCATTCATTGGTCAAAATCAATTTAGCGATTAAAGGGCAAAGGGGCAGGTGCAGGTGGGTCCCTATTCTCAGTCATTTGAAGTTCTCTAATTTAGACTAACACAACTGGATAATGTGGTTCATTGTTAGTTTAATGCTGCATGTATGAGACTCTGATTGAGGTTGGAGACAGCACTGAGCATGCTCCAGAGTCTGACAGAGACACAGAGAAACACATGCGAACAGAAAAACATGAAGAGCAGTGTGAAGAGATGTCTCTTAACACTGCTTTTCATGTTTTAGGCAAAGACACGTTTTATTTCACGCTGCCACTGGCTCCTTGTTATTTTGCTTTGTTCATGTCGTAAACAGTTTCAAAGAATAACCTCGTCTACTCTACTTTATGATGTGTTCATGATGTGACACAGTTGCAGAGTAAGAAACCTGTTGTTCTTACTGTGTTGTGTTCATGTGTTTTTAACTCATAAAGTCAGTGCTGATATTTATTAATAACTCGATAACTGAGCAAATCAGCTGTTTGTATTAGCATTTAACTCTACAAAAGATTCTGGTTTGATGTTAGCTTCTTCTCTTTTTAACAAAGGCTTAGTCTGGTCCAGAGCAGATAATATTTAGAAAATATTTAGAAATAAGATAAAAGTATTTAGCCAACTGATATAATGTTATAGTCCTAAATATCAAATGTATTTACAGGTTTGTGGATTAGTTATTTTTTCACAGTGTTAATGTTTCTGGAGAAAGACAAGGATAAACAAAGATTAACTAATGATGACTCAATATAAATTAACGTTAAATTTAATCATTTTTTTATATTGTATACATAAGTGCTTTTATCACAGTGCAAAATGAATAAAAACAGTCAAAACCAAAAAGCACGTGGCTAATTAGCATGAATCAAAATGGCAAATACTGCATATTATACATCTCTGACAGTGTTTAGGAGCCTAATGTATTTACATGAGTGATGGAATTCTACCATAGCACTGGTTGCTGGTGCTTGATATAGAGAAATGCCAACAATGTTTGGCTGCTTGCGTTGTAGTCAGGCCTCAAATTAAACTAAGACATCTAGAATGAACATGTTGAATACAAACTTATACGAAAAAGACATCTCTTTTATTGTATTATTTGGAGTCTCGTCATACATTTTTTTCCAGTGCCTCCACACACACACATACACACCGACCAACGACTCCACTACCACAAGATCATGTGGGTGCAACTCACAGGATTTAACTAGACTGTTATGTTTATTATGTTGGCAGTTTATACAAATCTACAAGTCTTACACTTTTGAATGTGTGTAAGAAAACTGTGAGTAGAGTTTTGCAAAATATGGTGTGTAATGTTACACAAAACATGTGATTCTGAGAATGTGTGTGTAGTTATGCCAAAAGGTCAAAGTCAACCTGCCAACCCTTCCTCCTTAATCCAGTCCAGTTTCACTTAAGTTGAATACATTTTTGAGTCAAGTACTTAAAGAGTGTAAAACGCTGTATTTCATAAAACCTCACACATTAATTACAGTTGGATTTTTACAATGCAATATATAGTATTTACACATAGCAATTTAGTCTAGGTGCTTTTAAAATGCTGGAGCGCACAGTGCCTTTTACTGTAAGAAAGTCACAGGATTTATTGCAGCAGTGATCTTTCTGTGTTGAGTCTGTGTGTCCTCTGTATGTTATTATAGGTTGTCACAAATTAAAGACAGAAAAACTCAACAACACAGCTTAAGTTTGACAGACATTTGCATTTATTTCCATTGTATTTGTTTGCTTGTCTTTGCCAGTGAGTGTCAGCTCATTAGAGCATCATCAGAACATATGGGAATGTCATAACTTGTTATTATTAAAAGTGTTTCATTTAATATTGCCATCTTGATCTTATTCATCAGAAAGTAATGTATATACTGTGTAATAGTGGCAAACCACTTGGTGTTTCCAGACATGGATGATTTTGTTCAACAAAAAGTAACTGAATGGGGTTTCACAGAGTACTTCAAGAAATTTGAAGGTAAGGTATTTTTATACTTTTTTGTTTATTTTGTAAACAAACTGTTTATTTTAGCGTTTTAATTGCAGAAAATAAAATTGACAAGGAGACTCTGTACCTTCTTGAAGAACCGTATGTTGCTGCTTTGATCCCAGAAATTGGACCAAGGGTGACATTTATGAAGCATCTAAAAGAGTTGGTATATCAGAAGGTATATCATTTCATTTGTCTTCTCACCCAATGCAATTAGTGTTAGGTTCAGGCTGGTCCACATTTATTTGCATGTGAAACCCAATTTGTTTTTGGCCTTGCACTTCTGTTATTTGCAGAGTCAACAGGAAAGTGTTGAAGGAGATGATGCCAGGGTAATGAACAAAGTCATATGTTGTATATGTGCAGCCTGTTCAACTGCTAAACTGAGTCACATATTTATGTTTGACTTCAGGTTTTGCCGTCCACCAGTGATATGGGTGAAAGAGGTAGGACACAAAGTGTAATAACTAATATAATAATAAAAGTTCTGATATGCAACAACAGTTATTGCTCATCAATAGTAATAGTAATAGTTGTCACTTTTATGACATGATGTTTTATGAGTATGTGCGTAGCCCTCTGTAGACTTCTCTATTGGTTTACCTATTGGTTTGCAGCATCGAGGCAGCTGCTGGCTGCTCCCTGCTGTACTTTTTGGGTCTTTACGGTAAAAGCGTCCAATCATGTTTACAATAAAGACCTGAAAAGTACAGCAGCCAGCAGCTGCCTCGATGCTGCGATGTTCTTTAGTGCAATGCAATGCTCTTAACAGAAGCTACACACATACCACATTATCAATACGGAAATACACTGGCTGCAACGGACATGGACTTATGTCTTCTCCATTCTCTCTTCTCCAGTTTCTTCTCCAGTCTATTCTCCAGTTTCTTCTCCAGTCTCTTCCCCAGTCTCTCTTCCCCAGTCTCTCCCTGGAACTCTTAGTGCTTACGTTCAAGCACTGGCACAAACGTTTAATCCACGGTTGAATCGATTAGGTACTTTCCATTTTATCACAAACGTTTAAAATCCCAAAATAACATCTTGTTGCTTTGTAAAAGCAGAGCGTTTCTGAGGAGAGATTCAGAGAGGGTTTTCCAGAGCCCCCTATAACCTAAACCTTGACACATTTTGATTGAAAATGTAACATACACTTCACTGGGGTTATTAATTATAAAAGGGGCATTCACTGTCTCCTTTAAAGCCTGTCCTGCCTGCCCCAAGTTAGAGCCATGCTGCTAGTGTAATGAGAGAATATAGTCTCCATTTATACCAACCTTTTATTTCTTTCTCACAGTTAGACGTTATAAGTTATATAAATATTTATATGTATAATTCTTTGCACTATGTAACTGACAGATACTGAGCTGAGTGGGAAAAGGAGCAGAGGGATGTGTTAACCCACCTTTTTGACTGGAGTGGTGCGTTAATTGATTTCTCATTGGACAATGGAAGAGTTCTAACTAAAAGTGAAGCCTGTAGAGGGTGTAGCACATACAAGAACGTGTGTCCTTACATTAATTGTTGAAAAATGAAATATAGGAAAGAGGAAGCTGCCTCAGCCTGAGCCAAGCAACAGTCCAAAGAGAAAACAACGTGACATTAATCCACAACTGGGTATTGTTTAAATTTACTGTTGCTTCTACTTTAAAACAAAAAAAGTCCTGATCTTATTGAATAATAATGATTGTGTTATTATGTACAAAACTTTCACTTTGGACAGATTATAAACTAAGTGGTGTAGAACTCAGAATGAATAATGTCCTCAAGAAACTGCCTGATACAAATGACTCAATCAATGATTTCCTCAGGTAAGGGTGGATCAGAATAAGTTCTGAAATGTCATCTTTTTGATTTCATATATCCTTTCCTTATTTCCTATTTTTGAAAAGTTACTACATTTTCTTACAGGAAATCAATATTTGAGCTGAAGACAGATAAGAAGGAATTAGTTGGTGTCTTTGGTAAAACTGGATCTGGTAAGAGCACTTTGATTAATGCTGTCATTGGAGAAGAGAAGCTTTTGCCTACTGGAATTTTCAGTGCATGCACCGCAGTCATGATTAAAGTGGAGGCAAACACTCAAGACAACATGTATCTAGCAGAAATTGTGTGTTTATATATATATATATACATTATCCAGGTCTGAGTTCCATCTGGTTTCATTGAGGTATGGAATTAAATCAAGTTTAAGAATAAACTAAACCAAGAATTTACCAAAACAAGGATAAACCCAGATCAAACTGTTTTTAAACCAAGTCTAACTAGAACAACATTGGGTCTATAAATATGGGACAAAACAAAGTCTAAACCAAGTCTAAAACAGGATTAAACAACAACAAAGTGTAAATCAGAATTAAACCAGGACTAAACTAGACCTAAATCAGTGCTAAAATGTCTAGATTAGTCTAAAGAGAGCAGAAGAAGAGCCTCCAGAGCCCGACTGCAGCACGGACACGGCTTTCTCTGGAAACCTGGGAAAGAAACTGGAGAAAACAAAGGATTTATTGCTTTGTAGGATTTTAACAACTATGAATATCAGTAAAATTACAATAATGGTGTTACTTATTTTTGGAAAAGATGTAGTATTTAATAAACTAACACATTTAAACCTTTCAATCAACATTTTATGTTCCTGCATAAGTTTTGCAAAAGTACCATGTAATGTTTCTGGTTTTATTATGCAACTTCTTAGTATTACTTATATGCTAATTACAGTAATGTCAAAGTTAACACTAATGTGAATGTCTGAATATGTATGAAAAGACACAAATATATTTTTTCATACTCATTATGTGAATACAAGCACATTTAGGCAGCACCACGAAGCAGTCAGATGAAAAAAATGATAAAGTTAAAAACAGACATTTCCATCATGCTGTTGTTTCCAGCATTAGTACTTTTGTTTCATTAATTAAACAGTCTCAGTTACACAATACATACCAATGAAAAAATTAACCGTATATTTTGCTAAATGAAGTAGCCACTGAGATGCTTAAACATGGAGTATTTGATTTTATATGCATTAAATCACTTAACAGCATATTGTAATAGGGGTCATCTGTGAAAAAAACAAGACCTTAAGACATCCGCTAGGCTTTATTATGAAGGATTTAAATATAAGAGAATTTTAGGTCCTGGACACAGGTGGACACAGCTTGTCAATAAGGAAGTAACAGCTGAAACAGAGATAATGTTTATTCACAGCTGAATATGTCTTTTTAAACAGTGAAAGAAAAGAAAAAAGACATAAACTGTGCACAATGATGACCTTCTGTAACAAATAAAACTGAGAAATATGTCTGATTTTAGCAAGATTGTTCATGTTCATCTGTAGTCCCAGACAGGTAACAGAAAATAAACACTGGTGACAGTTAATACACAGTAAAACACAAATGCAAGTTTTATTTTGTAGCTGTTTTAATGCTACATGTGACTGCACTTTGTTGTTGCACCAAGAAAAAAATAAATACAATTGTTTCTAAATTAAGTATTAATAATTATCAAGATGTAAAATGTTAATAGAGACATTATTTTTTAAATGTATTGTTATTGTTTATATTTAATTTATTGCAGCAGAGTGTGTCTGGTCTGGGTTCCATTGCAGCCATGACGACAGATGAGTCACACAACACCTTATAAATCCAATTCTACAGCAAGAAGTTCTCACTTCGTATCTGACTTCTGAAGGGAAAGCACACATCTGAACGCTCAGAGAAACTTTACTCACCAGAAGATCACCAGTCGATTTTTACAAAAGGCACAGCGGTATTCGATCACAAAAATGGCAACTGCTAATGGAAACGTGGAGTACAGAAATGATATCACTCAGGTTTACGAGTTAGCGGCAAAGCTCAAGTTAAATCTTAGCTTTACTGAGGTGACGGCGGAAGGCCCGGCCCACATGATGACCTTCACTTACCAGATTCAAGTGGGTCGGTCTACCGCATACGGACAAGCCTCGTCCAAAAAGGAGGCTAAGGCCCGCGCAGCATCAGCTGTACTGGGCCGTCTGAAGAGCTTGCCTCTTCCAGGACGCCTCCAACCGGCTCCAGGACACATCCAACCAGCTCCAGGCCACATCCAACCAGCTCCAGGACACATCCAACCAGCCCCAGGACGCCTCCAACCGGCTCCAAGACACATCCAACCAGCTCCAGGACACATCCAACCAGCTCCAGGACACATCCAACCAGCTCCAGGACACATCCAACCAGCTCCAGGACACATCCAACCAGCTCCAGGACACATCCAACCAGCTCCAGGACACATCCAACCAGCTCCAGGACGCCTCCAACCGGCTCCAGGACACATCCAACCGGCTCCAGGACACATCCAACCAGCTCCAGGACACATCCAACCAGCTCCAGGACACATCCAACAGGCTCCAGGACACATCCAACCGGCTCCAGGCCTCAATAACACCACCAACTCAGAGCCAAACGGACAGGAGCTCCTCCAGGTTTGCTCTCAAGACAGGAACCCCATCAGCTGCCTGTCTCAGCTGGTACAGGCCAGAAGGTTACGGTACCCAGAGTACTGTCTTGTAGACTCCAGGAGGCTGCCCTGGGGGTGGCTGTTCTTCATGAAGGTGACAGTAGGGCACCTCAGCGCAGAAGGGTCAGGGCCCACAAAAAAGGCAGCAAAGACAAACGCAGCTGCCAAAATGCTGTTGCTGTTGGGGTGTAATGTTCCCCATTATAATCCCCTTCTCACTGAGCAGCACATCCCACCACCTCAGGTACATGACCTTCATATTCAATCATTTATTGAATAAATTCAATATCTATATGGTAGTTTGTTTTGTATGTATTATTCTGTATTTCTTGCTAATAGATGTAAAAGGGGCTTGTTGGATACACTGATATTTAAGGAGTTTATTTGACACTTTGTTCCACTTTGTTCTAAAAATAAACTTTGTCTTGATTGAATTCAGGTGGAAGATGATGTCCAGGTGGACCTGAAGCTGATCCCTCCAGAGCTCCTGCCTATGCTCATTGAGATGGGAGTGATTGAGTCTCCAAATGCCACCAGTGACCCTGAAACCACCAGTCAGTCAGACTGTGCTAGTGGGTCAGAAACATCAAAGTCAAAGTGAGACCACTTGAACATATTTGCATTTTCTCACTTTACTTGCTTTTCCAACTTTTAATGTTGTTTTCATCTAAAAGGAGCTAAATAACTAAAACTTAATTACTTAATTACAGCCAAAGAGAGACCAAAAAGACTGGAAACTGGAGCAGAACACACCACGAGGAAGATGAAGAAGAAGATGAAGAAGATGAGAAAGAAGGAGGAGTAGAAGGAGGAGGAGGAGGACAAGTAGTAGATGAAGAAGAAGATGGAGGAGGAGGAGGAGGAGAAAAGTAGGAGGAGGAGGAGGAGGAGTAGTAGTAGGAGAAGAAGAAGAAGATGGAGGAGGAGGAGGAGGAGGAGGAGGAGGAGGAGGAGGAGGAGAAGAGGAGGAGGAGAAGTAGTAGAAGAAGAAGAAGATGGAGGAGGAGGAGGAGGAGAAGAAAAGGAGGAGGAGGAGGAGGAGAAGTAGTAGTAGAAGAAGAAGATGGAGGAGGAGGAGGAGGAGGAGGAGGAGGAGGAGGAGGAGAAGTAGTAGAAGAAGAAGAAGATGGAGGAGGAGGAGGAGGAGGAGGAGGAGGAGGAGGAGGAGGAGGAGGAGGAGAGGAGGAGAAGAAAGAGGAGGAGGAGAGAGAAGTAGTAGAAGAAGAAGAAGATAGAAGAGGAGGAGGAGGAGGAGGAGGAGGAGGAGGAGGAGGAGGAGAAGAAAAGGAGGAGGAGGAGAAGTAGTAGAAGAAGAAGAAGATGGAGGAGGAGGAGGAGGAGGAGGAGGAGGAGGAGAAGAAAAGGAGGAGGAGAAGTAGTAGAAGAAGAAGAAGATGGAGAAGGAGGAGGAGGAGAAGTAGTAGAAGAAGAAGAAGATGGAGGAGGAGGAGGAGGAGGAGGAGAAGAAAAGGAGGAGGAGGAGGAGGAGGAGGAGGAGAAGTAGAAGAAGAAGAAGATGGAGGAGGAGGAGGAGGAGGAGGAGAAGTAGAAGAAGAAGAAGAAGATGGAGGAGGAGGAGAAGAAAAGAGGAGGAGGAGGAGAAGTAGTAGAAGAAGATGGAGGAGGAGGAGGAGGAGGAGGAGGAGGAGGAGGAGGAGGAGGAGGAGGAGGAGGAGAAGAAAAGGAGGAGGAGGAGGAGAAGTAGTAGAAGAAGAAGAAGATGAGAGGAGGAGGAGGAGGAGGAGGAGGAGGAGGAGGAGGAGGAGGAGGAGGAGGAGAAGAATAGGAGGAGGAGAAGTAGTAGAAGAAGAAGCAGATGGAGAAGGAGGAGGAGGAGGAGGAGGAGGAGGAGGAGAAGAAAAGGAGGAGGAGGAGGAGAAGTAGTAGAAGAAGAAGAAGATGGAGGAGGAGGAGGAGGAGGAGGAGGAGGAGGAGGAGGAGAAGAAAAGGAGGAGGAGAAGTAGTAGAAGAAGAAGAAGATGGAGGAGGAGGAGAAGACGAAGAAGAAGAAAAGAAGAAGAAGAAGAAGAAGAAGAAGAAGAAGAAGAAGAAGAAGAAGAAGAAGAAGAAGAAGAAGTTGTTATTAATTCATGAACAATTCGTTTAATTCATTTTAGATTTTTTTATTATTTTTATTTTGTTATTCATCTTAAAGAAAACAGGTTGATGTTTCCTCTAATTCATTTTAGACGAAACATCAACCTGTTTTCTTTAAGATAAATAACCAAAATAAAAAATAATAAAAAAATCTAAATCTAATATATCTTGTGTGACCATAATTAACGTGCTGTAAATTTAAACTGATGTGAGGTGTTTGCGATGAGTCAAGAACTGAATAAATATTTGTGACAATAACAAATTCAGGTAGTTTGTGTATCTTGTCATTTCAAGCATTAGTGTATTTTACTTTAACTTTCAAGGTTTATACATTTTCTGAAGTTCTTTCAACGGAAATGTACTATATTAACATAATCCAAGTGATTGCAATAGAGCGGAGATATTTGCTGAAGTTGGAGCTAAAAGTAAACTCTAAACTACAGTTTGATGTAATATTAGTATTTTGAGGAGGACAAATTGATCCTGTTTGACTTTATTCATAAAAGAAAAGCAGGAGAAGCCCCTCTGCTGCTGTTGGTGTGAGTGGAGTCTGAGACAGGGACAGCAAAAAGAAAGAAAGAAAAATAAAATGAGGTAGTGCCAGTTTAATGTAGTCTTTTTAAAACTTCAGGTTCAGACCACTATGAAAGAGTTGTCTGTCTGTGAGTATTCATTTTAATTTTAAATGAAAAAACAAGCTACCAATGTTTGAATCAAAAATGGCAGCAGGAAGTTGTCAATCATTTATCAATCAGTGCCACATATACACAACAAAGCCTTATATTTGCCTTGAACCAACCTGGTATATAGATAGACCCATGAAAACACATACTTTTAATGAGGCCATAAAGAAAAAACAATACCATATGTGTATCTTTCTTGTGCTTGAGTTGTTCTTTATTCTCTGGTGAAACGATAATACTATTTTTAAATGAAGAAGCTACTCCTTGAACACTTTCTTTGAGATGATTGAAAAGATTCACTTTGCTGAATATCACCTCGAGATGTCAAATAGTACAACTCCCATTCACTCACAGCTAAAGACATTTAAGAGCCTGTTATGAAGCGGCTTCTTAATCCTAATTTTGCAGTGTAAAATTAAACACTGAAAGAGTAAAATTTTACTCTATTTCCGAGGATATATGGTCCTTATCTATATAGAGTAAAATCTACTCTCTTCAGTGTTAAAATTATAGAGTAATATTAACACACTGATTACACCGAGTAGTGTTGATCAAATTTGACACTGGAGGTTTATAACTCCATGAAGTGTAAAAACTACTAAAGTAAATTATTTACTCTTATGTGGTGCTATAATAACTCTACACTTTTACTCTAGACTATTGTGTGTTAACACTGTACAGAGTCATTTATAGAGTTAAAATTACCCTACAAGGAGTTATGCAAATACTCTAATTAGTGTAAACTTTACTCTGCTTGTAGTGTAAAATAACATTAATTTCTGCATTAAAAAAATACAAATCACAAGTTAGAACAATCACATCTGATTTATTGTCCCCATAAGTCAATACATTTTGAAACATTACAATTTACACTGCTGGCATAAAATGACAATATGGGACAACATACATAGAGGAATCTGATGTGCCATACTTTCTTTGAACATCAAATGGTTTGTAATAACACAACTCATTCATTGTCAACACTTTTAAAACTTTACATGGATGAAGCCTGACCTTAAAAGCATAGTAATGGTGATCAAAGTGCACAGTTTCCATCAGTTTTCCACAAAAACAACAGTCTCATCTACCACAACAATGGCTTTGATTTTACAAAACACAGGCATTCCTGACGATACCTCACTGCAAACAACAAAGTCATGGCGGTACTCCATACCTTGACATTTCATCCACTTTGCAGAAAATACATTTGTTGACAATTCACATCCAAATTTGGAAGCAATGTCTGGAGCGTCTCTGATCTCACAGAGTGTGATGATCTTCCCTGGACCTACAGTCAACCTTTCCTTGCTGAAAGAGTCCATACACAAGGCCATACAACTTTGGTGCTTTCTGGCTAAAGTCAGTGACGTTTTTAAAGCCTTTGACCTGTTTTTTAAAGAAGTTGTGTTTGGCGTGCACCACATGTGCAGAATTGGGCCAATTTTTCTGATGCTACGAGGGTAGTGTAGCATAAAGTGATGCTTTGTTAAGAAACTCACTGTAGGAAAAAGCTGCTTGAAAAGTCTATGATGATCAATGATGAAATGTTTTAGGTATATGGTCATACCGTCAGACAGGACTGGAGAAAATATGATAACAATTTGAGCAGATAATATTTAGAAAATATTTAGAAATAAGATAAAAGTATTTAGCCAACTGATATAATATTATAGTCCTAAATATCAAATGTATTTACAGGTTTGTGGATTAGTTATTTTTTCACAGTGTTAATGTTTCTGGAGAAAGACAAGGATAAACAGATTAACTAATGATGACTCAATATAAATGTTAAATTTAATAATTTCATATTTTATATTGTATACATAAGTGCTTTTATCACAGTGCAAAATGAATAAAAACAGTCAAAACCAAAAAGCACGTGGCTAATTAGCATAAATCAAAATGGCAAATACTGCATATTATACATCTCTGACAGTGTTTAGAGCCTAATGTATTTACATGAGTGATGGAATTCTACCATAGCACTGGTTGCTGGTGCTTGATATTGAGAAATGCCAACAATGTTTGGCTGCTTGCGTTGTAGTCAGGCCTCAATCCAAATTAAACTAAGACATCTAGAATGAACATGTTGAATACAAACTTATACGAAAAAGACATCCCTTTTATTGTATTATTTGGAGTCTCGTCATACATTTTTTTCTTCTTTTTTAGGCTGGGGATTATGAATCACATGAAACAAAAACATACAGTTTACCCTACTCAAGATTTTAGACATTATCTAACATTTTGTCAAAGACCAAAATGATGAACAGACACCTTCTCCCAGTACAGTTTTCTCCAGAGAGCATGGCCTGTCTTTATAGCTCTATATAGCCCTACAGCAGCAGGCATAGAAACCCACAGAAACAGTGACACTCCCTTTGGCAGCTTGACTAACCTGTCTGGTATGCAGCACCGGTTCCAACGGCAGCGACACACACATCTCACGTCAAACAGGACAACCGTCTAAATCTAAGGTCTCAGGTAAGAACTAGCAGATTTTTTTAATTGTGTCGCATGAGTTAGCATAAGAGGTATGTTTCAGTGCTGGGATTCAACTGTCTGGCTCAGGTCAGAATCCGGATACCACAATGCCTTCATCCACTGTATATCTTTACTTCATGGATGCATAGTTAGCAACATAGTCTATTGCCTTGTCTTTTATTACACAAATGAATAATGGGATTAAATGGGAGACTAAACCAGGCTTAACTTAGGACTTTTTGCTATCATAAGCAGTTTATATATTATACTTTTTAGTATATTATTGTTAAAAAGGATTAATAAATAGATTGTGCTTATTATTCAACTTGAGGGAGAAACAACTTGATTTGAGAGAAGATAAAACTAAATGGATGACGTGTTTTTTTTACTGCTTTATGCAAGCTATAATTGTATAATGTTTACCATGTACTGTAGATAAAAGGGCCCTGAACTGATGGGCGGGCTGATAAATACAATCACATTTAGGACATGAAGTTATAGCAACACTATGCTGTATCAGTATCAGTAAGTGCTCAACATGACTAAATATTATGTCAAATAAACTCTTTCACACAAACACTTATCTATCGAAATTAAATTTTGAGATTAAATATCAAAATTATATCTTTATAGCTTCCACAAAATACTGCAATGTTTTATCAGTCAACTAAAGACTAAGGCAAAAACAAATGTCCATTACAAGATACTGGAAACAGAGGATTTTTGTGAAGCTTGTACAACAACCTTTTCCTTAAGAAGAAGCCAAATTCAAGCCTCTGGGCTTAATACATTTAGCCCTATTAGTCAGTAATTCAAGAGGCAAGCCGGTAACTCACACCTGTCAATCACCAAATCAGGAATATGATTGGTGCTTACGTCACGTTGTGTTTGGGTTGTGAAAAAATAAGTGGTTATGTCAATTTAGACATATTGATACCAACAATTTAAAAACACTATTTCTAGTATCTATTTCCACAAAATATAATATCCTAACTTAAAAAATTATGTCAATATATCTGGAAAACTATATTGATGTAGAACTCTTTGGCAAGAGGTCTAAGGGTCTCCCCATAAAACAAAAAGGTTCTGTTTCA
Source organism: Rhyacichthys aspro (assembly GCA_036850595.1). Taxonomy (NCBI): domain Eukaryota; kingdom Metazoa; phylum Chordata; class Actinopteri; order Gobiiformes; family Rhyacichthyidae; genus Rhyacichthys; species Rhyacichthys aspro. Next base: position 9,605 of record JAWCTZ010000996.1, on the reverse strand, counting down.
TGAATGGATTTTTTAATTGTTATTATTATTATTATTATTATTATTATTGTTATTATTATTATTTAATATGACAGAATAGGATTTAAAATGAGCTAGCCATTACATTCAACAGCAGACCTAATTCACTCATAATATGATCATAAAATGCAAAAAGAAGTAAAGAAAACTCAGACGAAATTTGCCAAAATGACTCTAATATTAAAGTTGAAGAGAGGCAGTTAAGGATTCATTCAGTGGTTGATGGATCAGTCAGTTTGAGTTGAGTTTGTCTTCTTTATCTTACAGTAAAAATGGCGGAGAGAGGAGGCTGGTGGGACCTGAGGCAGAGATGGAGGATGCTGGGGGTCTTTGAGATTACCCCTGAGCACGAGTTTTACCACCTCACCTCTGTCATTAAAGAAGGCACACGTGTTTCCATCCAAAAAGGTCTAACCACCGCGGCACCGGACCGACTCACAGCTGAACACTTTAAGGCTGAGTACACTCAGACCCACGAGGCAAGTCAGGGTTCGCACCGTTTTTCAGAAATCATTTTCAGGACCTTTCCAGGACTTATTATTGACAATTAATGACAGTACTTTCTCATTATGTGATTTAATTAACTACTAACTAACTACTAACTACAACCATGTCTATTCAGCCTTTGTTAAAAAGAGTAAAGAAATTAAGATGCATTACCTGAAAACTCTTTCTATCACCCTCCCAATTCCCTTCTCCTACCCCTCACAACAAACACAGCAACCTGCCTGTTTTCATTTTACTTAAAAAGGTAAAACCAAATTGATTCACCACTGCAACATACTAAAGCATTACATCAAAGTCAAGTTTAAACCTTAGCTTAAGCTCCTAGCGTTAATCACTGCATAAATACATTGGCAATAATTATGCTCTTTTCATTTTGTGTCTTTTTTTCCTATTTTTGTTGTGATGTTTCTCTGTGTAAGCAAATGTAGCCAGTGCAGGAAATGACACTTTCTCTGTTGAATTTTCTATTGTATACATAGACAAAAACAGGATTCTAAAAAACTGGGGAAATTCTCTCATGCTGACATATAATAATAATAATGGATTAGATTTTATATAGCCCTTTTCAAGGCAACCAAAGGCCTTCATAAACCAAGTTTGGAGAGAAGGCAAGTTGGAAGAAGTGTTTTGCTTGTTATAAACTTTTCAGTGCCCCTGGGAGCGGGAATTGAACTGCCAATCTTCTGATTGGTGGACGACCGACTCAACCTCCTGAGCCACTGCCCACTAATAGATATATTTTAGAAGTTTATAAAAATGTCCCAGTATCTTTAGCCTTTGAATGACTGGGTGTTGCCATTTAAACATGAAACTATCTCACACTTGTTTGTTTTCATGAGAGTAGTTGTATGGTAAATGCCGGTTGCGGTTTGAAAAAACAACATAAAATGGGCTGAATTAACTATTGAACAACCAAATTATGTTGCACCTTTATATGTTTTTTTTCTGTAAAATGAAATGAAGACTTCATTCGCTCTTACAGGGTTTTGAAATGCAGACATTTGCAGCCCCAGTGTTTGCTAAACTGAGGCGTTCACTGGACATCTCTGAAGAGGAATATATGAACTCACTCTGCTCCGACGGACGCTACCTTCAGTTTGTCAGCAACTCCAAAAGCAAGGCAGACTTCTTTGTAACGTGAGTGTATTGTGTTCAAACTCCTCTATATTATGGTTAGGGCTGTAGTCAACCAAAAGAAATTGTAATCAACTTGTGTGACATTGTGTGAGTTTATGTAGCAGATGTCTCTCTCTGGACCAAACTGAACCATACCAACTGTGAATGTTACCCCTGACAGTAGACCCACATGTAATTCTGCTAAAAGTAAACTATTTGACCAATGAGATTTTAGTCATGTGTGACCTCTAATTAGTAAACCTGAGGCTGGCAGTCTTAATTATGGTATTGATCTCAACATTAATGTCTCTAGTCTTCTGTTAGTGTTTCTCAATCATAGAAGTCTCCAGGTTTATTTATGCACATTATGATATCTTTATTAAAAATCTCCTTTTAGGGGGTGCCTCTGGCATCTCAGGTAGAGCATATGCCCAGCATGCAGTAGACCCAGGCTCGAGTCTCAGTCAGGGTCATATTTCATTCCCCACTCACTTCCTGTCCAGATATTGTAATCTATCAATAAAGGCCAAAAAACATATATTTTTTAAATCTCCTTCTAACATTTACTCCTCCATGAGTTTAGACCTTGGACTGATTGGTTTTTATTACAGTTCTCTGGGAGCAATGTAAAATGTGTTGGTTCTAATTCATTAAACAGTCTTGGTCTTCTCTTTGTCTCGATACACACTCATGATTTGTGATTCAAATCTCACCTTTCTGTTGTTGATTTCAGGAACGACAAGCGGTTCTTCTTAAAGACGCAGAGCAGCCGTGAGGTCCGCTTTTTCCTGTCCAAACTGAAAGCTTACATGGACCATTTGGAGAGATACCCTCATTCACTGATGGTCAGGTTTCTAGGTAACTACTTTTTTAGTTATACTGAGACTAAAATGCAGATGTTGTGAAATAAACTGTCTTGAATACTTCAATCAGGCAGTACGCATCATTCCACTTTGCTTGCCATAACAGCAACCTTCACAAATGGTTTTATTTTTGTCTTCTTGTTGTGCTGATCCAGTGTGTTTTAAAATTATATTAAAATCTTTACACAGTACAAAATATATTGGTTTGTATTGAATAACTGACTTCTCTGTTCACTGCAGGCGTCTACAGGATCATTATTCCTCATGAAATCACGGTATTGTTTGCACTAAACCTATCAAATAACCAGTCACTTTATACAAAGCACTATATTTAGCTTTTGCTCTAAATGTCCACAGAAATACTTCATCGTGATGCAGAGTGTGTTTTACCCAGACGAGAGGATCAACATCAGGTGGAGGAGACTTTTTACTTGGTCTAACAGAGCTTTTCCATTGAACTGAGTCAAATAAACTCTGGTTTCTGCAGGTTTTATTCTATATTAAGTCTCATATTAGTTGAATAATTTCTATCTAATGTCTCTGCAGTTCCTACTCCTACTAAATGTTAAGCCTCAATTACTATAGGCTCTCCACATCATGTGATAACCCATAAGGATAACTCTATGTTAAAACTCTCAACCTTGTCGACCTGCTGCTGGAAAAACAGGGCCCTGGTCTCATTGTCAGTTTGGACACTTTTTTTTTTTGGAGGTTCATTTGTTGATGATCTGTTTCTTGAAAATAATGTATTAATTTATTTAGGGAGACGACTGATTATGTGATCAAGAGTCATCAAGATTACCAGATTATAATGAAGCAGTCCTGGGACAACAAGTCTGTTAATGTGTGACAAAGGGGGACAATGCGGGACACCTCACGGAGGTTGTGTTAATCGACATCGGTAACAGGGACGTTTCTTTGACAAAGCTCACAAAAAAACGTAAAATGACTGGCCTTAATCATGAATAGTCTTTTTTCCAGGCCTTATTGTAGCAGCGTCTCCTTTTTTAGACATATTGGTCCATATTGTTCGTTCAAAATAAGATAAATCCTGTTTAGCCATTTGTGGGTGAAGCAATAGTCAGCAACAGCATTTTTTTCCCAACGGTTTTGTATTCCACTATTTCTTTACAGTGTTTACTTTAGTGCTTCCAGAGCTGTTAGCATCACAAGCAAGCAAAAGCTAAGTTACTAACCATTAGTCTTTGTGATTCCTGATTCAAGAATGAACACCCAAACTGTCATTTTAACAATTGCTCATAATCGAAATCAAAATAACCCCTCCAATTCTTGTCAATCTTGGTGGGAAATAAAAGTACAGAGAATGGGAAGTTCCTGTTCCAACTGCCCAGAGCAGTCAAACTGAGCACTGCTGCAGGAGAAGCACATTGACCTTTCACATTTGCCTCTTGTAGATATGACATCAAAGGCTGCGAGGTGGGCAGATGGACGAACCCAGACACCGGTGGCAAACAGATCATAAAAGTGCTGAAGGACAACAACTTTGAAGGACAAAGCATCACCTTGGGTTTGTGCACTTACTGTAGTTTCAAGTTACATTTGGGGCTTGAAGTTTTATTCATGTGACTATTTATGTGTTGGTTCCTTTAGGTCAGGACAAATCCTGGTTTACAGATCAGGTCAGAGCAGACGCCACCTTCCTCCGGGATCTCAACGTGTTGGACTACAGTCTTCTGATCGCACACCAGCCCCTGCACCAAGACGAGTTAGACAGGAAACACTCGTTTGCAAACCTCGTCATCCGAACCACCAAGTAGGTCACATGTGAGCAGTGGCTACACACATCTTTTTTCTCCATTTATTTTGGGGGCATTTTTCAGCTTTTGTCAGAGAGCAGGACAGTAATGGGAATAGACCGAGGAAACATGCCCAAGCTGTAGTTCAAACTCTTTTTTACGTTAAATAATAGCTAAATAGTAGTTATACCTTATCCACACTAATACCTGATACATAAATGAGTCTGAAAATATCTGTTTGTAAAAATATTGGTGTGCATTTAGTCTGAGCCTAAATTTATGTGTTGCTTTAGTTCTAAATTGGTGAAATAGTAGAAAAGGGTAATTATACAGTTAACAAATGCAATACGTTTTAAAGAGATAGCTTAGGCTTGAAATGACTCTTTCTCAGATTTAATTATTTATCCATCTGGTGGTGATCTATGCTGAGTGAACTAAGCTCTTCACCAAGGAGGAGCTTCACATTTATTTATCCATCTAAAAGTAGAAATAAATAAGGATTACACCAAAATTAAATCAAGACTAAACCAAGATACAGCACAGTAGGTCCAAACACTGGAGTCTGTTAATTTGGTGATAAATAATCAAATAATAAAATAAATCATTGCTTGAGTAAAAAACAGAAGGGAAAGGAAAACCATAATAGTAGTAATTGTTTTAATAAAGTATGTCTTGTTCTTGTGAAATATAGCAGCAACTATTTCTGTTACTTTCTGAACACAGCATGGTGGAAACATAAGCCTCTTCAGGAGAAACTTAACCAAACTGTGCCGTACTGAGCCAACCTGTACTGTGCCAGTCAGTGGAAACGAGGCTTATGATCAAACCAGCACTAAACCACAGACAAAACTAAATAACGGAATAAACCCAGGACTAAACCAAGACGTAAACCAGGACAACAAAGTGTCTTAGCCTGAACAAAACTTTGCACTAAACCACTGGTCCAGAGCTAAACACAAAACTAGGAAACTAAGCTGGGACTAAACCAAGACAAAACTAGAAACAAAATCTGGACTAAATCCAAACCAAAACCACGCTAAACAAAAGACTAAACCAGGACTAAACCCTTTGTTCTGCTGTCTTTTCCTCAGGTCTCTGGACTTGGACGACAGCCCCACAGACCCGGACCCCTCCACTGCTCCACTGCTGGCCCAAACAAGTGGGGCCTCCAACACCGAGCCGACTCTAGAGGCCATCCCTTTAGCATCGATCCGCCAAAACCGCACTGAGTCTGAGCTTCAGGAGTTCAGCGAGCACCACCGCAGGCTCCTTCCCAACTATAAAAATGCAGTGCATGTGATCGACGGCCCTGAAAAGCGCTACTTTGTGGGGATTATAGATATTTTCACTGTCTACGGCTGGAAAAAGAAACTGGAGAATTTATGGAAACGCCTCCGTTATCCTGGAAGAGCTTTTTCTACTGTGAGCCCGGACAAATACTCGCAAAGATTCTGCCAGTGGATTCAAGACCGCACTCAGTAATGCTGCTGCATTCATGTAGTCCTCAAAAACTTGGAATAAAACCTTTTTGCAAGTTGAAAAATGCGCATTAAAGTGTACTCGTCATAAAAATTTATCGGAACCCTGATTAGTCAAGGTTGCTGACTGAAATCACATTCTTTGAATCATCCCACACATTACTCTAAGCAGTTTTTACAGATGGCTCTACTGTCAGTGAATGCACCCCAGCTCCAGTTCAGAATGGAATCACTGACTGCACTGCTTTAATGAACACCAGGCTGTAGAGAAATCATGTCGCCTGAAGAAGTAATGTCCATCAAATACAGTGAAAACCAAGGTTATGTCTCGTGGCAGCAGTCTTCAAAATCCATCCTTAATAAACAGACCTTAAGATGAATGTTCCCTCTATGTGTCCTTTAATTAAAACACATTGTGATCCAGAAGGGATAAGAGGTGATGACAAACAGCTGATGTGTGCTGCAGTCCATTCTACTCAAACACATGGTGTGCATCGGTGTATGCTGCGTGGCACAAGTGTGAGTCTGTTTCTTTTTATTTGCAGTTTGCAGTTTGATCTGTGGTGTAAAATGGAGCAGTGGAATGCATGTGTAATTACATTTATAAAATACTACACAAAAGCCAAAAATGGTGATTACCCACCGCAGTGGTGTCATGCTGCCTCAGGCAAGAGCTGTGAGAAAGAAAAGATATGCAATGATGTGGCTCCTCTTAATTTTACATGATTTGTACATTGACAAGTCAACTAGTGCAGGAGATTTTAATTGAGCATGTCAAGTAGTTGAGTAACAGTCAGGCATGTTAGCTAAAGATATATTTTGGCATGTTTCCACTTAGTTTGGTTTCACTTTCCCCAAAAGAGGCTTGTATTTTCACTGCGCTGTGCTCAGTTGAGGCAGTGGAGTGGCTTCTGAAACAGTGATGTCATGAATTTAATTGAAGAGTAAATCCTCATTTTTTACATTTTAGAGGCTCACTAATGTTGCAAGTTCTGCTTGTCTTTAGATCTTATTCACAAAGTGAGATCCAGAAAACACCATTTAAACCAGAGAACAACTGTTGCAGAGAAATGCTTTGTCTGAAGAAAAAAAAAAAGACAAAAAATGTATTATTGTAATATGACAAACAGTTATGCTTAGTATGTGAATTTTATTTTTTTCTTCTCTTTACCCTTGCCCTGAGTGAGGATTCTCTGTCAACCTTCTGCAGTGTATAGCTCCACCTTTTGGAAAGCAGACGACACTGATAGAACCACAGCAGAGGGCTGACCAAAGTGGTACCATTTTTTGGATACTCTCTTTGAACAAAAAAAAACAAAACAACAATATGTGTATTACTCTGCCGAGGCTTTTGGGCTGTCTATTAGCATTCAACTTCTATATATAAATATATATATATATATATATATATATATATATATATATATATATATATATATATATATATATATATATATATATATATATATATATATATATATATATATTAATATACTTTTAATAACATGAATTGTTACTGTGTTGTTGTGTGTGAATTGAAAGTCACAAAAATTACTCCTTAACTCTGGGACTATCACTTGAATGCAGCCTATGACAGGAATATTTTTTTATATATTTAAAAATAACAGTTTATGATGCCAACATTTTGTCTGTATTTTTGGACGCTGTATTGAATACAGGATAAAGTTAAAGTTTTTTACTATAATGATGGCCATTTTGTGTTTACGACGTATGAAAGCTTTTTCAATGATTTGCCTGAAGGAAGCAATGTTTCTGAAGGCAATAAATATAACTGATGCTATCAGGCTCATGTTTCACTCTACTATTAGTGCATTGCTAATATTCACCCATGTTTCCCATGTTTCCCCATGTTTTATGTATTTTTTTTTCTTTGTAAACACATGTAGCTGTGGCTGGAATAGATTCTCTCCCAGTAGGGCTCTCTGCCACCATTGAGATAATTTTCACCAGGCTAATGGACCTTCAGCCAATGGGGCATCTGTAATTCAAATAAGACCTGGGCCCTTTGTATGAGAATGTGATTGGCCAAAGTATGCTGTCTCAGACTGAACATTCTCATGATCTCATCTATTAAAATCATTGATAATAAAAAATAAAAAGTCTAGATGTCATCTTAATGTCTGTATGTATGTAATAACTGCCCAGGCAGAGGCTACAATATTTGATGTGACATTTACACACACTTACACACTTTTTCATTCAAATTCACTTTACCAGGCAAATCCCCATGTTATATGCTAGCTAAAATTTTGTTATATTGTGTTTGGCCATGGTAGTACAGAATTGTATAGCTTATCATATTTATCATATCATACAGTTTATATCAGAGTATGTTTATTAAATGTGGCTTTAGGTATGTCTCTTTCCATGACACTAGGTGGCAGTATCGACTCTACTCCAGTCTGCAGCGGTCAGCAGTCATTCAAAGAAGAAACCCGGACGTGTTTAAACGCTGTTGTTGTTTTTTTGCAGCAGTAGTTTCCCCACGGCTGATGTGTACTCAGTTCTGAACCGAAGAGAAAGATGGGCTCAAAGCACTACTGCACCGTGTTGGAGAAAAGCAGCGGCTCCAAGTATCTTTGCTACACTCGGAGGAAACAGGGCACTTTCAAGATCAGGTGAAGGAAACTCATTGCCGAGAGGAAGGAGCAGAGAAATAGGGATCATTTAAACACAATACACACATATAAACAGCAACAGTTTGTACAGTCATATTAAACATTTACAGCAACTGCAATTTAGGAGTATTCGAATATTGATTTAGAAGTGTTTAAGGAGACCAGCGGTCAAACACACAGGTGAGTCTGGAGCCGAGTCCAGTCTGAGGAGCAGACTGCAGCTGGTTGTTGGTTTGTTATTGACATGTGACTGTAGATATGACAGAAGCAGAACCAGCAACGATTTGTAAAAGAAGGTGGAGTGACTGTAGACACTGTGTAGATGAATTCTTGTAGATAATGTCACCATAGCCCAGAACTGACTGAGGTTTTTGGCCTAAAAATACAAACAGGAGTTGATCCTGAAAAAGAACCTGAGCCTGAGTTTCAATATTCTGATCAAGTCCTGAATGGATGGAGTAAAGGTGAGTTATCAGTGATAATGCTTAGATATTTATACTGTGATACCTGCTCCTTGAGTGTGGTTATGGGTGGAAGGTTGTGGATTTTACATCACATGTTTTTGTTGCATTTAAAACCAGTTATAATTCATATTGTGTTGTATGGTGGAGAAAACCAGTTGCGGTTATGTAAGAACTTGTTAGAGCAAAGGTGCAGAGTAGTATAGCACAGCATCATCTGCACAGAATTGCTAAGATGCATTGAGAATATTGTATTCCTGAGCACTTATGTTTATACACCACACATTAAAATAGATGTTGATATAGCCTAGTTAAATGTTAAAGCCCCCTGAATGTGTTTAGCCCAAAAATATACATTCTCAAAATCATTTTGATGTTTCTTATATTGGTAGAATCATGCCTTTCTCACTGACACAGTACCCTCAGCTGGACAGAAACCTCCAGTGTAACTTTCCTGTCACCAAGACAGTGGCATATGAGAAACATGAGAACATGAGAAATGCGCCTTATCACACTATAAAAAAAAGTCCAATACACAGGACCCTTGCACAGTTGTATTTGTACAAAGTACACTTAAGTTTCAATGGACATGCTCTTTCTTCCAAACTTGTCGTCTTTTTTTTCTTAATTTCTTTTATAAAATAGATATTTCTTGCATGCCCTTACTGTGTTTTTTCGTAAAAATACCATTGCACTATTTATAAATAAAGGAATTCTGATTTGTACTTACTACTTACTGTTATTTTTGCACCAAGGGAAAGAGAGT
>JAWCTZ010000995.1:0-26581 GCA_036850595.1 Rhyacichthys aspro | reverse complement strand
TTATTTCCTGTCTCTGTTTCTACAAACGCTCAGAGCGGACAATCAGAGCACTGTTATTTTAATTAAACATAGTATTGCATGAAGGCTGGAGGCAATTATGAACTAAAGGGGTTTTGTTTCAATATAATCATCATCTGTCCTCTTCCTTTGATATTTGTTCATTCACAGAAGCATAAACAGGGTCGTCTTCTTGGGTTACTTTAGGTGCTGTGGCATTGGAGAGTTGGACACTTTACCTTTAAACCTCTTACAATAGACTTCAAAAACCAAATAATACATACATAAATGAGCCAAATGGGGGTTATCCCTGCAATAAACTGGTAATTGTCCAGTAACGCATCCACTAACTCTACCTCTTATCATGTTTGTTTTAGCCTTTGAGGGACAAGTTAGTTATGTCACAGTACGTTTAAGCTAAACAACTCAAGACAGTAGAAACTATTTAATGCCTGTCCTATTTATTTTTTTTTTGTCTGTAATTTAACTAGCCGGGTAAGCCTTTAAGAACGTTTTTATATTTACAATAATATCTTGCTTAAATGAGAGTTTGTTGAAGGAAAGAAAACAGAACAAGAAAATGTATTCATCTCAAAAGAAAAAAAAACGTAATTAAAAGGGAAATGATTTAATTCCCTGCACAAAAGTCACACACCGTGATTGTGTAAATGAGGCAAGATGCTGCTTTATTTGTGAGTGATTAATCTTTAAAATATTTAGTCAATTTTGCATTATAACTCCTATTTTTTGACTGTATCGTTTGTCCGTGTGCAGGTGCGAGGGTTTGGCTTCGGCGACATCTTCAAAGACCAGCCGATCAAGCTCCGCCCTCGGTCTCTGGAAGTGGACGCAGAGGGGGACAAGGTCAAACCAAACACACACACACATCTTCTTTCAGAACATGTTTTAAGACAGTCATCATTGTATTACAAGGAAAAGGAAGTCTCGGCCGTGGCTCCTCCTTTTCCTTCGTTTTAGTTTTACAGTGCAGGAAGTTTCTTCACGTTGACACACACACACACACACAGAGAAACCCTGCAGGGATTTGACAAGCAAAGCAGAAGTGAGAGCTCCACGGGGCAGACCGAGCGAGCAGGAGGGAGGAGGAGTACGGTTTTTCACTGACGTTTACACATCCTCACACTGTCGCCTGCTGCAGCTGATGTAGCACACATTCAACTGTCTGACTGCATTTGGCTGGAACCGGTTGTTACACGGTAGGATTTTAGGACGTTTCAAGATGTTTTGGTGAATAATTTAGCTGGTTCCGTGTGGGATGTCTTCTAGTATGGCTTGTGGAAAGTTGCAATATAGCTTCTCAGTGTTTCTTTTCATATAACTGGCTATTTTCTGCAAGGACATTGTTTTATTTATCCAGGAATTATTGCTAATATCTTTGTGTTTTGAGGTGAGGGCACAAGAGAAAATGAGGAACAAACAGTGCTTTTCCACTTGTGTTTGTGCACAAATGTGAGAAACTTTCAGGTGTCTTTAAAGCTTCTTGTTTAATATTTCATCAGTTAAACACAAATATCTATATGTCTAACTATAATCTCAATAGCCTTTAGATGGAAGTCTTGTACTACTTGGGACCAGTCTTGGTTTTATGGTCTTTGGTGGTTTTGGTCTCATGATCAGTTGTTAAAAAGGCCACAGTCTTGTCTCTCTCTTGTTCATATAATTTATCTTTATCGAAATATCGTTAATTGCAATATCCAGATTATCTTTCCAGTGTTTCATGTGAGGGACTTTGTTTTGTTCCTCTCAAAATCAGCCCCCAAACAAAGCCTTAAATCAAACTAAATAAAAAAAGTCCTACATTTAGTCCTTGTTTAAAACCTGTTCAGTCCAAATTTTGTATTTAATATTGATTTAGCTCCTGCTTTGTCGAGTGGAAGTTAATCCAGAGACGTGTATTTCTAAATATTTTCTAGACCAGACTTGTTTTGCTATGTCAAGATCATTCAAATATGTTTTTTTTTGTCATTTGTGGTGACATTGGTCTTGATTTTTAGCACTTTCCCCTTGGTTTCTCTTCCCTTATGCACTAGTCTCGGTCTTGACTCGGTCTCAGTCCCTAAAAGTCCTGGTCTAGTTTATCCCTGACGCTGTAACTAGGCTGGAGGAACACACATATTTGCAGATACATAACGAGCACCTCCTGCAGATGTCTGAGCGTGTGAAGGATGTTTGTCCGCCTGTCCCGCTGAGCACCAGGCTGTAACGCTGCTTTATGGTGAGTCCGCTCCCTTTTGCTCCCTAATGAGGTGACAGCGCCGGTCTCCATCCGGGACGGGGCCGAGCTGAGTCACTCAGATCCACGTGAGTCACAGCTGATGCCCACGTCAGCCGTCTCCATCAGATGAGTGTACTTAAGTCTCCTTTTCAAATGGGTCGGTACAGTTGTTTTGCCACCCTTTAACTTCCTGTGGTGTTTTTCATCTGTGAACAAAAGACGTAGGCACTTTCTTTGTGGTGAGTCCAAACCGCTCGGCCTTGAGATTAGCTGAGTCTACATGGTTGAAACACAGAGTAAGGTGATTTTAACTTTTGATAATGAATTCCTAAGGCCAGCGATGCATAAAATATACTATTTCTGTAACTGTAACCTTTTGCAGTGAGCTCATTTTAATTAAATCCTGAAAAAATGCAAGTCTGGCTTAAGTTATTGACTAATTGAATGTTTTTGTTCCCAAATAACGCAACAACTGAACACACTGTTTAGTCTGAATTCAACAGCAGCAGAAAACGGATATAAAAGCGTATTATTATGGTGTATTATAACCTAGATAATAGCTTTATTTGGGAGTTAGTGTGTTCATTGAGTAATTGAGAGAGTTATTGTGGCTGTAAACAAATATTAAAGTAGCGCCGTGTAAGTTTTAGCCCAAAAATATGTATTCTCACTCTCATTTTGATGGTTCTTAGACATGAGATCAGTAGAATTAGGCCTATTTCACTGACACTGTACCCTCAGCTGGATAGAAACCTCCAATAATGTAACTTTACTGCCCCGGGACGAGGACTTATCGCGAGAGATTCTCTACAACACTACACTTATAATAAAGAAAACATGCCAATACACTTGACCCTGGCAGAGTTGTATTTGTACAAAAAAAACATTAAAATACCTTTGTGTGTTTAACTTCTCTATTTGTAAATAAACATGGCGGCAGCAACATTTGTGGGTTTCACATTGAGAGAACTGCGCCCCCTGCTGGCTAAATTTTACACGGGGTTGATTGAAATGCTGTTTTATTTGCTTTTGGTTAGAAATGGTAATGTTTGTAATAGTTTAACCTCTTTCAACTCAATAAAAATGTTAGGAGAACAGGTATGTTGTATCAAAAATGTGCCAAATGAGCCAGTTTTAGAGAAAAAACATGATGTGTGATCTGTGAAGATTATCAGTTTTAGTCATCAAAGAATTATAGAGGAAGTTAAGTCGACATTGTTTTGAAAATTGAAGATGTTTTGTTGAGGCTTTGCAGTGGGGTCGACAATTAAGTACAGTCAATGCGATCAAAATGACAATGTTTATAATTAACCAATGCTAAAATCAAACTACAAATATTGCTCATTTAGTCAAAGTCTAAAACTAGTTCCTCATAAAGTGTTTCAAATCAACTTTCTGCAGTCAGTTTACTGGGAAATGTCAGATATGTTTTTCTTGTTGTCGCAGTGTTGAGTCAGTCATGTGTCCACGTAATGCCCCTTTATGACCACGACGAGCTGAACTCTGAAGTGCCGCATGTTCCCCGCCGAGTTTTATATTTGCAACGTCTGTGGGATGCTGTAATGATGCCCCGTGTCTGTGGACCACATGGGTCTCATTACGTCGACAGTTGGTCTTTGGAGTTGGGAGGGGGCCGAGGGTGCGGTATTTCTCGTCTGAAGTGAACAGAGCTCCGTGTGTGTTTTCGGGACAGACCGGGCCCTGTGAGGGTTTTCCTGGGGAAGAGCCTCCCTGGTTCCACAAATACAGCGGAGAAATCCACTCCAGTCGAACACAACAGGCCTTTTACTGAAGTTCACCCTGGATACACTCGCACACAGACACAAAAACACACAAAAAACATCAGCTTCTCCATCGTTTCTGAGCTGAGACACTTTAATTAGCAGGATTTCAATGTGTTGTTCACGGGAGAAAAGGGATTAGTTCAATTAATCGTTATTCTGTCACAGGGCATGAATTTTCATTGTTTACTTTAGGTACTACGTTATTAATATGAAGTAGCTAGCTTTTCAATTTACTCTGCAATTTTGATATGTAAGTGTATTTTTAGGAGATGATGGGAAAACGGGTAAAAGAAGGGTTTAAAAAGACAAATAAAAACATGTAACGGGGAAAAAACTATCCAAATGTTTCATAATTGTAAGCTTTATACAAAACATTCAGAAATTTAAAAAAAGAAAAAGAAAAAACAGTCATTACAGTGGGCTAAAAACACTGATGCCCGGATATATTTGACTGAACTCCAAACTCCAAATTTTATCCTGAAATTTGTTCTCACGAAACATTTAACCCATAAAAGTAAAAGTTTTTAGATGAAATGACAGAGTGTTTTATGGAGCTTTAAATGTGTATTTTCTGATAGATACTGTTATTTCACAGTTATTTGCATGTCTTTGTAACTGTAGAAAAAGGGTTTGGGCCAATGCCTGTTATTTAACACAAGCAGAAGAAGTAAAAACTAAATACAACCATATCACACTATCCTTTTAAGAAAACTGTGAATGTCATGTCAAAAATAAAGGAAATGAATTTACTGAAGCCTGTTAAAACTTGGTGTTGTCTCCTCCAGATTAAGGTCTCACATGAATGGGTTTCTGCTCTGTTTGTTTTTAGGCAAACGAGGGTAAAGCCGCGAGCGCCGCCTCAGAAACAATGAAGACTGAACCAGACGTCAAAACAAGAGGTGACCACTCACTCCAACACGTTTTAATATGAACAATTAAGGAATATAACAATCATTTGCTGTCAGACACTTTGATTAATGAACTGTATGTTTGTATGTACAGCACAAAGCTTAGCAGCATACCACACTTTTAAGATCACTTCCCTTTTCTCTTCAAGGTTTCCGTTCATTCTAATAGAGTTTGTTATTGGCACATTGTAATTTATTTCTGGGAGGTTACATCATTGAAAATGGGCCTTGTTTGTTGCTTCTGGAAATTGTTAGTCACTCGTAACGTCAAAGAAACATATCAAACTTGGGATTTATTTATTTATGTCATATCATATCACATATACATGGATCGTTGTATTGTTTTTGGTGGAATCTGCCAATACCATGACCATGACTAGAGCTATACTTTTTTTACCCAGGAGCCATTATCACCTTAAATGCTGCTTTGTCTTTTTAAGTGCAATATCTTTTACTTTCTTGTGCAATTTTAGGGAGCCGTGCAATAGCTGAATGTGATGGATGTGTGTGTTTTTACTCACACATAGCCTTTTTAACTTTTTAACAGTACTTTTATTTATTTAGTTTTATCTGCACCGATGGTTTGCTTTTCGATTTTGTTGTACAATGACAATAAAATTATTCTATTCTATTCTACCTTTGTGAACTTGTTTGTATTTCCTGCCGTAATTAAAGTGTTAAATGTGTTAGATTTGACCTCACCACAGCCATCTTACTGTTTACTTAAATCTGCTTTTCTCTCAGGACGAGAACAGTGTAAAGTCCTCTTTCCGTACGAAGCACACAATGAAGACGAGCTTTCGATCAAAGAGGGCGATATCATCAACATCATCACCAAGGTAACCGCCACAACATTATTATTACACTACTACACCATAGACCAGGTGTTTGTCAGCGTGTGGTCGGATGTATTTGTTTGTGGGAAAGCTAGTTTTGCAAATCAGAGCTCACTGAAAGCACTTAACAAGATCCCAAAGGCTTTGATTGTTGTGTTTTGCGCAGGAGTGTGCGGACGCAGGCTGGTGGATGGGAGAGATCGGCGGACGGCAAGGAGTCTTCCCTGATAACTTTGTCAAGCTGCTAGGTCCTGAAGTGGAGAAAGAGGTAAATTTAATCAAACAGTACGCCTTGTAAAGCTACTTATACCATAGCATGAGGCAAAAGCGGTGTTTCTTGTTTGTGTTTAGCTTAAATTTGTTGGATTTCTGCTGTTACAAAGCACAATGTTGGTCGTTTCACCATTTTAAACTCACACATGTCAAACTCAAGGTACTACGTTTTAGGTAGATTTGAGCAGGTTTTAGATGGATTTGAATCAGATTCATTTTATTTGTTCATGAAATCTTAAGCCAGTTTTTGGTACTATATATATAATTTGCTCAAATCCATTTAAAACCTGTTCAAATCCCATAAAAAAAAATTCAAAAACATCTAAAACCTGTTCGAATCCAACTTAAACCAGTTCGAATCCATCTTAAAAAACTGTTCAAATTCAACTAAAACCAGTTTCCTTAAAAGGAGGAAATTAATGTTAAAGATAACTTTTGTAAGACTCAAATGAAGATGAAACCTTACATTCAAAATTTAATAAAAGCTTCCAAATGTTACCATCTTCGGCCCCTGAAAGGATTCTTATTAACTATCGTGGCCCCTCACCACTTTGAGTTTGACACACTAGCTCTAAATGATTTCTTAAGTTCTATTGTTCTATTTGAATAAAATATATTGTAGCATAGTATTATTTTTATTACAAATGCAAGGAGCTGGAAAACTGTGAAAATTTACCTTGAGAAGTGCTTGTAATTTAGAATAAAAACACACTGAATCTGTTTTCTGTGTTTGCAGAGACCAAAGAAACCGCCTCCTCCCAGTGCGCCCTCAGCTAAACCCAACACAGGTGAGAACTTATACTCTTCTTCTCTTGAACAAGTCAAAGCAAAAGTCAAAAACTTGTGAACTTTGACCTGTAGAGAAAAAGACAGAGCTAAAGAAAGTCCCTCCAGAGCGGCCCGAGCATCTTCCACAGAGAGACCAGGACCGAGGTAAAGTCTAGACCCGGCTTTGGACCTGCTGCTCTGGCTCCTCCTACAGCCTTCTTACTCTTATTATATAACACTTTAACACTTCTGAAGTTGTCTGACAGATTTCAATAAGGTCAAATAAACCACACATTTTTCTGAGTCATTATTTTACAAAAGTCAACTTACCACAAAAGGAAGTTCGTGGGCAAGAAATGCACAACTTTTGCTTCTTGATGTTGCTGCAGTGATCTTATCTTAGTGGAAACATCTTGTAAACATGACAAATTGTTCAGGACTGAAAATATACATACTTACAGACTGAGTTGGGCAAACTGGAGTAGAATTATTATGCTATTTAGTTCCTAGAAATGGTCTTATTTCACTGTGTTTATGATTATGCGAATGTAGCTGTGATTTTTAATGATTCAAAATGGTGTGCGACTGAATCAAGTCTTGACTTTGAAGGTTTGCTTTACTCATACTCAACAAAAACAAGGTCCAAATGTCTGTTTAATGAAGGTCTTCTGAATCTAAATCCATAACTTTTTTCCCTGTAAATGAATAGCTTGTAAACAGTAACCCGGTTTTTACACAAAAGAAATTTTAAATGTGTGAAACTTGTGTCACATTAGCTTCTCTGCATAAAAAATACACAGCCACAAAAAAATACGTGTCTTTCAGTGTAAAAAAGTTAAAAGCTTTTGGGTATGATGTCATAACTTCTTTGTGACAGTCATTTAAAGCCTGTTATATTATTAAGTCTTTTTTGTTTTTACACTTTTTAGACACAAGTAACACAGATGCGACCCTTGTTTAAAAAAACATTTTCAGACCCATTTTTTCCTCTTAGTGCTAGTTTTTCTGCAGTTCTCCAAATTTTTCTTAGCTATCCTTTGCTTTTCCTCCTTTAAATGTTCTTTCCGCTTGTACTAACCCTGCAACTTTTGATCCCTTGTCCTCACCTGAAGATGCATGGCTTTAAACTGTATCTTTTGTTTATTCCCTTTAACAAGCAGTGTATTTATTTTGTTTTGTGTCTGTGTGACCTTGTGCGTGTAGGTGAAGAGGTGAAGGCCGGAGACACCCCCAAACCCTCCCACCCGTCTGTCCTCCCCAAGAAACCCCTCCCCCCAAAGACAAGCAACTCCTTCTCCTCGTCCCATCCTCCGCGGCGTCCCGACAGACCGCCTGCTTTAGCGTTAGTGCACAATCACACGACAAGAAAATAAAAACGCAAACAAACCCGAGCGTAGCTTTTAGCCTAATGTTGTTGTGTGGTTTACCTGCTCAGGTGTGAAAGCCCCAAGTCTGAGGGCAGGGCTTCGACACCAGACTCTGCCCCTGACAGGTCACATGACGCTGGTGAGTCTGACCAAAGGGAACAACCAATCAGAACAGGGCTTAGTAAACTGTGGATTTCGGTTTTCGCCTTTATTTTAAATGGCTTTTAAGAAATGTTTGTTGTGAAATGTTTTGTGTGTTTTTGTCCAGATATGGATTTGGATGCAGTCGTGTCATCAACAGAGAAACTGAGTCACCCGACAGTGTCTCGACCGAGAGTCACAGACCGACGGCCGCGTTCACAAATCATCACACCAGTGAGTAACAGACTGCCCGAAAAATGGAAAATTTGGCACATTAGACACAAGACGCTGCTTCACTTAAAAATATACACATATGATTAAACATATAATGGGAAATAACAAATAATAACACTACTTTAAATTCATGTTTATAAAATGTCCATGTCCTGTGGGGTAGATTATGGGGTTAACAATGCTACATTTTTTTTCATTTTTATTGTTATTTTAATTTTTTTTAAATGCAGAAGTTTACCGAAAATAAAATGACAGAAAAGTGATGGAGTGTGACAGAAACCCAAAGGGGCTTATCCTTAAGGCCACACCCCTAAAACCAAATACATTTTTTAGTTTAAATTGGTGTTAACTCAGGGATTATAGTGTCTCAAAGCAGGTTTACTTTCTAGATTTAAGACTCAAAGTGTATATTATCACATGTGCAGTAAAGAAACATCTCCCTTCAATATAATCATATCTTTGTTATCCACAACAGATGATGTAACCAATTAGTAAACAAAAGTATAAAAGATAAATAAAATCTTTAACTTTTTTAACTAATAAAATTAACTAGGGGAATATGGAAACAACAGAATCTGAGCTATGATAAATAAATAAATAAATAAATAAACATGATTTAAGCTTAATGGCCATTTTAATTTACCAGTTTTCATTGTATAAATCTGTCCACATTTACATTTATTGCTATCGCTACAGGTCAATGTGTCTTTTTCAATGCTTATGTTGTTGTGGCAAAGTGTAAAGAGTCTGTGTTTTAAAGGGGTTTGAAGTTTGGGCATTTCTCGTAACCACGACTTCACAATTAAAAACAAACTCAAATTCTGCTGAAAGACTTTTGACAGCTCAGTTGTTAACTCTCGTTTGTTGCTGTTCTGTTGCAGTCGTCTTTGTCCTCCGTAGAACCACTAGACTCCGCTGCAGCCGACGACAGAAAGGACAAGGACCGAGGGAAGGAGGAGCCGGAGTCTGTTTCGTCTCTGAGAAAAGCAGTTCCCGCCGTCTCTGTAAGAAACACTGCCTCGTTGCAACAGTTATACCCCACCAGCAGAGGGAGCCACACCACAGATATATCAAGTTCACATGTGTTTCAAGCCATTTAACCTTTTAATTGGTCCATTTTAATTTTTAATTCACCGGCCTCTGTTTTCCGCAGGCCGCTGACAGTAAAGCACCTCTTCCTGCCAAACCCTCCTCTCTAAACCCACCCAACACCAGTCATCGTCCCACGTCTCCATCTTCGTCGTCAGGTCCAAGCCCTCCCCGAGCTGCGACACTCACCTCTGACCCCTCCCACTTTGGAGGAGCTCAGAAACCAGCTACGAGACCTGAGGGCCTCCGTGGAGCTGCTCAAGACCCAGCACAGGTCTGGATCACTCACGGTTTTAGAGGAGGACGTGTTTAAGTAAGAAAAGGGCTGATTGTGTTCATGGGTTTCAGGCAAGAGATGAAGCAGCTGGCCAGCAGTCTGGACGAGGAGAAGAGGATTCGAATTAGTTTACAGGTGAGACACACACACTTGAATTTTAAATAACTGATTGACTTATATGATACAGAAGGGCATATAACGTAATATGAATCTTCATCAAACCCATTCATGCTCATGTTATGGTTAAAAAAGGGTAGTTATATATGTAATAAATGAGTATATTCACTCTAGCCTGGCCAGCTGTACCCATTCACCCAGTCATTCATACTTCCCTTCCCTTCACAGCCTTTTCCATTTCAGTCAAAATCCCATCGGACCAATCATAGTGCGAGCTTTATGTATGCTTTATTTAGTTGTTTTTTGTTTTGTTTTCTTGGCCCTGTGCTGCCCCTTTGGAAACCCAACTTAAATCCACAGAGACCAGACTAATTCTTTGAGTAGAATAGAAAAAGAATGAGCAAATGGCTTTATTGGAGGAGGTTAAACAAGTACAAGAGGCTCTGATAGAACTGGTATTAGCCTAATTCTTAAACCAATATTTATATAGTATTTATATGTACTGTAATTCATTATTTGGTCAGTTATTGTTATTAAAAATAGGAATAACTCAAATGACGGCCCATTCCAACATGGCTTCATGTATCTTATGTGTATCAAATATACATATATATATACTAGAACAACATTACTTGATTGATATTTGTATTTTTGTTTCAGATGGAAGTAGAGCACATAAAGAAGAACCTGTTGAAATGAAATTAGAGCATCCATTTTGCCTGTTATCATCACCACATCGGACTCCAGCTCTGAAAGCACTGTCACTGCTGGACCTCACTCTTCAGCCAAATCTAAGTTTGTGCCAAAAGCTCATCGACGACCCTCCTCTTCCTCTTCCTCTTCTTCTTCTTCTTCTTCTTCCTTCACACGGAATGAGCCCCGAGCCCCGCGACGCCGCCTTATCCTGTGTTTACTCCAGTGTTTGATTTCGAGGAGGCTTCTCTGTTACGTTTACTGCTACCCGTCAGAGCTCGCCGTGCCACCGGTCCCGACTCCGGCCGCTCGTACCTGTGCGTTGCCACGGTTACAGAACACAGAGCGACCTCACCGGTACCGTACCTGGACGACCACTGTAGCCCCCCGGCCGGTTCAGATGACCTCTGTGCTGTTCTGTGCCCACTCTGCGGCCTTTGCCTCTCATCTATGTGTGTGTCTGTGAGTGTATCTGGTGACACGAAGGCTGCGTTCACACTAGATTCAGAAGTGGCCCAGATATTAATGTGTCATTCTTGTTTTTTTTTACATTTCAAACAGCCTAAAACACATAGAGATGCAATTAGGCATGCAACGATAACCGGTTTTGAGATATATTGTTGTTTTAATATGTGAACGTTTTGAAAATACTGTGACAAACCAAGACCAGAAATGTGTTTGTGCTTTCAAATTAAAGAATCAAATTGCATTGTAATTAAGTGGAATGACTTTGAGGAATCTGGGGGCGATGATTTAGGTGAATTCTGTGTCAAAACACTTCATTTGCCTATTATAAGTACCAAAATATTTGTTCTATTTTATGGAAATCAAAAGCATTTAAAGTGGTAATTGTGATATATTTCCTCAGCCCCATGTCCACATGTAATATTAGTTTGTAAAAGTTGTGCCAAAGTTCTTACCTCTGCCCCATTGCATAGTTTTTTACTAACTTTAATGAACAGAGTGTCCATTTGTCTCATTTAGCATACTCAACAACTGTTTGGGCAAAAGTTATTCCATTTAGAAAGAGGTGAGAACACGTGTTATATTTTCATATCTTTAAGTTCTTGTATCAGGAAAAAGACATGTTAACAATTGTTGATGTAGCTCTTTGGGACATTAAAATAGGTTCAGAGGACAGATAGTGTGCAAATACATCCAACACTATGTTATTTTAGAGGAATGTAGGTGTGGAATATCAGCATTCATTTTTTTATGATACAATTTTATGAAAATGTTGCATATTATATCTTTGAAATATGACCTTTATGTCCCAGATTCTGTATCAGATTGGATTGTAGCAAAGTCTAAAAAGTCGCTATTAATATTAAAATAAAAAACATGTTAGTGCTTTTATCTATACAGCATGTTGAAATTTAACTCAAAAGCCAATTGGTGACACAAAATAATTGGTAACATACATTATTAAGCGTTAGTAGAGCATTAACACGTGTAATTAACAAGGAATTAATGAATAAACAGTGTATAGATGACTAAAGCTTAATAGTTAATAATCTATAGTTATGTATGACCAAATTCAATTAAAACTCACTTTAGCACAAGGAAATCAAATCTGGGCTACTTTTTCCTGTAGTGTGAACAGAGCCTAAGAGTCTGAGAACAGGGACCTACTGGAAAGTGAGGACTTTTTACTTTTTTGTTTTATTTCAGGTTTTTACTGTGTGTTTGAAGCACATTTGAGCATCAGACCTTTGACACACTGAGCTTGATGTTTCTATGGTACACTGCAGGCTGGTGATTTTGAAACATCTACGTTTTGCTGCATTGGCGTTCAGTCGTATTGCCCCGGTTTTTATGTCTTACTTTCTTTATATTATTTAATTGGCAGTCAAATGATTTATTTTTAATTAGAATAAGCACAGGATTTCAACAAAACAATCCAAGACGGCAAGTACAATTACTCTGGGTGCTAACAGAAGGAGTAGTTTGACTTTTGGTGACATCAATCCCACTGTTTGAGAGATTATAACAATTTCTTTGGGCATTTTGTCTGCCTTAATGAATCAGGAATGCAGTTTTATTTTTACACGAGAATATGATTTTGCACTCCTAATATTAATTATATTTAGTTTAGCATTAGATTAGATTAAGGGTTACATTACATGCCTTTACATTTGCCACTTTACTTAACAACTTTAATGTTTACTTAATGAATAAAGTGTTTCTTGCAATATGTTTACAGTTCTTTAATTCTTTTCACACACAGTAGTAGCACAATACAAAACTATTTCTTGCATCAAATTGAAAACTGCCCCGAGAACTTTGACTGCGAATTAAATACCTACTTGAATGAACACATTTGATCAAGTTATATTGTTTTATTGCCTTTATTTTTTCGCATTTTTGCACCTGATGTCCAGCCCCAGGATTGAACTGATGTCCACGTTCACCTCGCTCCAGCTTGTATCTGGCAGCGGGAGGACTTTACATTTTAGCACAGGGTTAAAGGAATGTAGTCAGCGAAAGGTCCTGGAGTAGAGAGATTATATCTGTGTATGCATGTGTCCACTGAGTGCGTCTGGCTTCCTTAAATGTGCACAGAATCTATGGCAACCTGTCACTGTGGCCTTCCTGTTTCTGACTCAAACGATTACTCTTTTATTTTCTTTTTCTTTCTTTTATATGACAATGGAAATCTGCTACAAATGAGCTGCAAGATGTTTTCTTCAGTTGGTCCTTTCTCTCCAGGATAGTGAAATATATAAATAAATATATACTTTTATATTTCAGTGTAATAAAGATGCTATTATGTACTGTATGAGTGTGTTTTTTCTTGATAATTCAGAAGAGCATCCTCATTTTTACTTATTACACAGCATTCATTTTCAGCTATCACCTAAAATTATTCTCACTATTCTTCTCTGCTTTGGTTTAAACTATGTCCCACAAGCTATAGCAGCCTCAGAGGGTCAAAACTCAAACTTTAAATACCCAAGTTTCCAGAGGGCACACCATGATTTTGAATTGTGTATCTAAAGCCAGCTGAGCTTCAAACCAAACGCACTCTTAAGTTTGCAGAACACACAAAACATTTTGACATTTTATAAATTTTTCATGCTCTAAAATGATTAAAATGTTTATTCTACGGTCCAAATTCCCAGCTTTTCCAGAGCACATGGGAACCAGTTGTACAAATGAATACAAGCTCAGTCATGCCACTTATTGACAGTGTTCACAAAAGAAGAAGTGAAAGTCATGCCTGTGTCTTAACCGGCAATGGACCTGCCTTTTATTGCACAACAATCATATTTGCAATTATTACAAAGCGTACAAAAAACTGACCTTGTGCTCAAGCATAAAAGCATGAAGCTGAAAATAAGTAAACGGCCAAAAGGTTTTGAGAACTCCATCTTCCTCAGACCTATCCACAAGTAATATCCCTGTAAATGTGTGTAATCTTATTAATTACTACTACTGGTAACACGTTTAGGTGACACTTTCTGTGAAGCCTGTGTCTCTAACAGATTACAGTCACTCTTATATTAACAGTATAATTGCTAAATGCCTAATAAAAGGTACTGTAACTAAATATTATACCTATTAATATTATTTGAATGCACTTGATGCACATAGTCTGTATTCAAACAAATAGAGTGGCCAGAAACAGGCGGTACTTGCATTTGGTTTTGGATTTACTGTCAGTGGGGAACCTGTTGATGTGATATTTAATAACATAAATGGGTGATGAACATGATATCTGTTACATATCTTTCACAGATCTAAATAAGCCTGTAAGGTATTCGATGTGACAGTGTAGAGTAAAAGTGATGTGTAAACATGATCTGTTCAGACCAGGGGAAAGGTTTGGAACGGACTGAATAATAAACCATTATAGGTTATAAGATATAAAGTTATATGTCCATGAATTTATGTAGTGTCAGCTCAGATTATCACAACATACAATAACCTCTAACCTTCTGACTTGTGACTTTACAGGAAGTCTCAATGTTTATCTCTGTGTCCAGTTTGTAGACAAGGCCATAAGGACAAGCAGTTTTATTTTTATCCAGTGGACAGATAGCATTTCAGAGGGGAGTGCAGCTGTGGACTGAATACTGTGCCTCAACAGTCTGTGCGTGATAAAATTTATAGTGAATGGTTATAATTCACTCTTTCCTCCCATGCATTCGGGGCCAGTATTACAATAATACAATCTGATTAGGACTCATTTTTCACCAATAGTCATACTGTCACACTAAATTCAAAACTGGTCAATAAAAAATAAAAATAAATACATTATAAGCGCTAACATTTAGTCAATTATGTTACACTTCAAATGTATTACAGTCATTCTCCTGTCTAACATCTATGTAAAACAAACTAATGTAAATAAATAATCAGTGCTGTTA
Source organism: Rhyacichthys aspro (assembly GCA_036850595.1). Taxonomy (NCBI): domain Eukaryota; kingdom Metazoa; phylum Chordata; class Actinopteri; order Gobiiformes; family Rhyacichthyidae; genus Rhyacichthys; species Rhyacichthys aspro. Next base: position 11,491 of record JAWCTZ010000995.1, on the reverse strand, counting down.
TAAAAAAATATAAACAATTAGGCCCATTTACGTTTTACAAATTCAATTATACATTATCACTCTCACAATATTAATGATAAAACAATGCATTAATGCAAATTATAATGATTTGATTTATTTATAGCCCCGTGATCAATGGCCTTTATTGTCATGTGACCCAAACATGTGACCAAGTCTATTCCTGCTACAAATCTAAGCTAACTTAGCTACTTCAACTGAACATCTAACTTAAGTCTTTTGAGCTAAATAGCCTATATTAAAAAAGTTATATTTTTCTAGAAAATACTGGCATATTACCAATAACAAGTCCAAAGTATAGCTACGTTCGTGTAAAACGGTTTTATTATTACATATTCTTGCTTTTTTGTTGCTAAATATTAACAAACTTAAGCTAGCAGTTAGTTGCCATGGTAACACCTCATCTATGTTAGCCAGGAGTTAAACACTAGGGCTAACTTTGTAGTTTGAAAAGTCTATAACTTCAGAAACTGTCTTTCTTTAGACTGGTCTACATTTTACAGCCAGCTAACTGTCTAAGAGCTTTATGAAACCCTAGTCCATAATTTATCTCCGAACACATCTAGTCGGATCCAGTTTGGCTAAAGCGGACTTTTTGGTGCGAGATAATTGGCGCATGATGTGAGTTAATGACGCGGAAATGCTGGTGGACAACCCCAGACGCGCTCCTCTCCATCACAACTCAGAATAAAGGAATAGGCGGGAGCGAGAGGAGCTCACCGAGCGAGCTTGGCAGTATGGAGTCCGTGCAGAGTTCGCAGGTGTCGGACATGACCGGGGAGCACTCTGCCGGGATGTGCGCCGTGGAGCGGGCCGACGTGTCCAGTCCCTGTCCGGCGGCCGCCAAGCAGAGGTCCCTCCGCGTCGTGTACGTCCTGAACGACGGGATGAAGTCTGCGATGGCCATTAGTCCCGAGTCCGGAGCTCTGCAGTGTCTCCAGAGGGCGTGCGACGCGGAGAGTGCCCTGCTCACCACCGTCGCTTTTGGGAGACTGGACTTTGGAGAGACGTCGGTATTGGACAGTTTCTACGACGCAGGTGTGTGTGGAAACGCAAAGGTAGCAAATCCAGTTCTGTGCGCACGTGTTCACTTTCACTCTGGAGTAAGGTGCAGGAGCAAATTGAGTTTAAAAGTCTAGTTAAACAAACAAAAGTTGCGTAAAACATGCGTAAAGTAGACGTAGATGTCATTTACTCAGGGGTAGACGTGTAAATGTACTTTTTTGAAATGTTTAAAAGCACATTTCAGTACAGAAAAGCTATAGTTGTCTGAAGAAGCTGCAAAAGGTTCATTGGTATACGTACTGATATAGCTCATTGTACCAGTAACTTAAAGATGTCGTAATAAAAACATGTTTTGGTGAATGGAGTAGAAACGCACCCAAATGACGACAGTATTTCTTAAAACTTTTTTTTTATGTATTGGTTTTATAGTTAAAGCTGACTGGACGATTTTCATGGATTGTGGAATGTGAAGAATAGTGTAGAAATAGAGTTAGAAAAATAACTACAAGCTATGATCATGAGGCCTCAGTATCTGTAAGATCCTGTGTATCCATGCATCCAAAGTTATCTCAGTCAAATCTGCATTCCAATGACATGACTGCTATCTTTTAAGTGAAACATTGCAGAAGAAGGCACACAAGGTTATTTAGTCATATCACCTGCAGGGAAAACATATCCTTAGGAATTTGACTTAAGTCTATTGTGTTTTGTAAAGTTATTCTATGGCAGCCTTCTTGAATAGCTTCGGCAGACATGAAGCAACTTTATGTATATTCTTTCCAATTGGAGTTTATACTTTCCTCATATATGCACTTAACAGCGTTTAAAATGTGTTGCTTGGACAGTAAAATAGGTCAATGCTAAGTTCTTGGAATTTGAAGTTGAATACATTACTATTTGGCGACAGAAAACGATCGCCTCAGAGTGAGCAGTGACAACATGCCAGAGTATGCTCTCCAGAACGATATCCAATTTCATTTGCAAGACACACAGGCAGTGCAGAGTAGATTAATGTTAGACTAGTGTTTATCCAATTAGTATGCAAAGTCTCTCCCTATTTACAGCTGAGCATGTCTTATTCTCTTGATAAACTACAACAAATCTCCTTTAAATTAGCCTAAATCAGATAATAACACTGATAAATGTAACCTTGATAAATATAGAGCTGACCAGAAGACATTTGATACGAGGAATAGGAAGTTAATTTGATACTCCTCTTTCCAATACATTACCCCACATGCCCTGTCTGAGTTATTAAGCACTATGATTAATTCATCTGTCTTCATTATGAAAACCCGACACCTTTTGTGGCTGACCTCAAATAACAATCCCCAAACAACGTAATCCCTTAAAAGCTTTAATTGCCCTGTAATTATACAGTCTATGATGCTGTCTACACTTTTGCGTCGCCTGGAAAAGGTTATTCTGTAGATAGTCACGACCTCCAGCAGATCATTGTCCAAATTGGGGGTAAGGTATAATCTCACTGTTTCCATAGTAATGTGTCCACAAAATCAAAACATATATAGTAAATGACACTGTACCCCTGATTACCATTTACATACTATCATAAGAGGAACTGTAATGCTATCCCTGGCATTTTTCCATTGAATGTAAATAGAATGAATGTATTGTTGATGTTAGAGAAGGTCTTCGTGCAGAGACATGTCTAAAAATGTGCAAAAAGTGATGGCTTTGTGTGACGTTACTGGAAGTTTTAGGCATCATGATTCATGCATTGAATTTTCACATCTGCAGGTAAGTATAAAGATGAAATTTGTAGCACATCACACATTAGTTTATTTGACTGAATATTGAAGCCATTTTTAAACATGCTCATTCTTGTTTTACCTTGATTTAATTATTATGATTGATTATGTATTAGCTCAGTGCCCTTAAGCAGATGCCATCCTTTCTATGAACTATGAACAGCTATGTCTGCTGGTATTTGCACTTTCTATAAGGTCATTCTAGGGTTTCTTTGCTAATGCACTGCACTGGTGCTGACAGCAGAAAAAAAATAGTCCTTACAATGTTTGCAAAACTTTGTTGTTCATGTTCTTGTTTTTGTCATAGTGCTTGTTTATAAATATAGATACATTTATTGTTATTGTGATGTCCCAATGCCGCTCTCCCAAGCATGAGCACAGCTATAGATAACACATATGAAGAATATCAGATTTCAGAGCTATGTTGATGCTTTAGATGTATTATAAAGTGACTTGTTTTGATGGAGGCAGTTTTTCAGACTCTCAACAGAAAACTTTTACAATTTGCCCAATTTGTATCATCTGTATTTACAATAAGATATGTCAGAAAAATGCTCTCTAAAGGAAAAACTTTTGGACAGTCCTAACTCACTATCTGTCTTCTTCCAGACATAGCCGTTGTGGACATGAGCGACGTGTTTCGGCAGCCCTCCCTCTTTTACCACCTGGGAGTCAGAGAGAGCTTCGACATGGCTAATAACGTCATCTTGTACCATGACACTGACCCTGACACAGCGCAGTCACTGAAGGTACACACACTTCTCCTTCGGTGTAGATTCGAGGTCATTGAGTTTCAGGCATGCCATTCCTTAGCGCTTCCTTTGAGCCGAGTTATCTACCGTTATTTATAAACCAGTTGTGCATAGCGTAGGCATAGCTGTGGCACAACTTTTCATATTCAAGCAAGCTTAATCACATGTGTGCTGTTGTTTTTGCAGGACATGGTGGCACAGAAAAACACAGTAAGTTTCTATGTATGCTTTTGGATCTATGTGCCAACAGTGTCACACTTTATTTGTGGACTTCGATCCGTGACAGTTGTTCTCTCACGCGGCAGACAGTGCATGCAGGAATAAACACGCACATGTTCTTTCTCTTTCAAACAACATAAAGACCACATGACAGCTCCTATAAATAGGCTTACATTATTACCAGCCACTACTTGATTTGATGGTGTCTGTCTATCCCTCTGTTTGTGTTGGTGGGGTAGGCCGCTCGTCCTTCAACACTAGGTTTTCCTTGGGTTCAGTTGCCTCCTGAATACAGAGGCTCTGGGTTGTGCAATAAAGTAGGTACTACCCCATTGCTCCATAGCATGCTCAGCCTAATAATAATAATAATAATCTACTTGTAAACACTGAAATGTGGCTAATGAATGTGCTTAGGGAAAATGTGTGCATAACAATTCTCAAGACAATGCACAGGAACAAAGCCAAAGAAGAATATAATGACTCCTGGGAAATACTCAGAGATTACAGCGTGTCTTCTGAGAAACTCATTACAGCTCATAGTCATTGTGTATTCTGAAGGCATGGCTCTGAATGAGTTATCGGTATTATGTTCAGTGCAACAAAACACTGTATATGCTCTCCTCTAGTGACAATTGTAAAGATAGGTGTGCTTCATGAATGGGGCTCTTTAGTTACTGCATGGTAGTGATGCATTCATGAATGAACTATGATTAATTTGAAGGAGCCAGTTGTAGCCTATCAAACATTAATAAAACACTACTGTTTTCTGTACTTCTTCATTTGCATTAAAATATGTCCAAATGGAACTAAACAGAAAAATAGGGTAACACATTTTCACACTGGAGTAAAGTATTACTAAAATGGCAGTTTCTGAAGTTTAATTTGACATATTAAACACAGAACAAAAATTTAAATGCCATTTTTCATGAGCTGAACTCAAAGAGCTAAGTTTTTTTCTATGTACACAAAAGGCCTATTTCTCTCAAATATTGTTCACAATTCTGTCTAAATCTGTGTTAATGACTTCTCCTTTGCCGAGATAATCCATCCACCTCACAGGTGTGGCATATCAAGATGCTGATTAGACAGCATGACTATTGCACAGATGTGCCTTAGGCTGGTCACAATAAAAGGCCACTCTAACATGTGCAGTTTTACTGTATTTGGGGGTCCGGAACAGAAAAAGAGCTCATTTCAGCTCATGAAAAATGGGAGAAAAAACAAAAGTGTTGCGTTTATATTTTTGTTCATATAAATATCTAAAAGGGCAGGCAACAAAAACATGTGGTCATCAGTTTTAACTGTGGAAACATTTTCACTTACTGTTTAAGTTGGTTTGAGGCCACTGCTCTGCTTTTGCCAAGAACACTTATATATAAATAAAACAAGATATGATCCCAACATAAATTTAATCTTTTTTTTTCTCAAACGTACTGACATTGCTGCTTCTTTAAGTTTCTATTATGAGCCTACAAGGCATGCTGCTAACCTTTACAGTGGTTTCATTACGCTACTGACAATCTGTTTATAGAGCTTATTAATCACTCTAATCCACTCACTCCCGTCACTCCTTCTTCCTTTGCATCCGGTGTTTGTGCAATCTGATGTGTGTTGTATTATATTTACACACAGCATTTCAGTAAACAGTGAAAGTTGGCTTTGCCTTTGTTTAAATAATGTTTTAAATGCCCTCATGCCCTGATCTAACTTATATTTTCCCTCCTAGGCTTCCAGTGGTAACTACTACTTCATCCCTTACATAGTGACTCCTAACCACGAGTACATGTGCTGTGAGAGCGATGCCCAGCGCAGGGCCAGTGAGTACATGCAGCCCAGCTGGGACAATCTACTGGGACCACTCTGTGTGCCCCTCATGGACCGCTTTACCAGCCTCTTGAAGGACATCCATGTTACCTCCTGGTGAGAAAGCATCCCTCCTGACATAGATGACATTATCAAGGAGTGTCCTCTATAATGACTCTAGTTATTTTCATATGTGTCGATTTTAAAGTCTTTTTACAAACAGCATATAAGAAACACATGAAAAACTATTTGAGACTAAAGAATTACAGCAGAAATCAAAAGTATTTGCTCTCCCACAATCCCCAGACATGAATCTTGTTGTTAACTCATGATGTGTTGCTCTAACAGTAGCAGAATCTGATGTTTAAGTTTCTCTTGTTCTTGTATGTGTTTTACCTTCTTGCTGCAGTGCTTCCTTCAAGGACACATTGTTAAATGACATCAGAAAAGCCAGGGAGAAATACCAAGGAGAGGAGCTGGCCAAAGAGCTTTCCCGAATCAAACTGCGCATAGACAACACTGAGGTCCTGACGCAGGACATTGTCATGAACCTGCTGTTCTCCTACAGAGACATACAGGTGCAAACACACATATATCACGTATTAGCACACATAACTAGCCTGATTGTTTGTTAATAATATTCCTATAATAACCATATCTAATTAGGACTACGATGCCATGGTGAAGCTTGTTCAGACTCTGGAGATGCTCCCGACCTGTGATCTGGCAACTCAGCCCATGATTCAATTCCATTATGCTTTTGCTCTAAACAGGTGAGTATGCGCCTTATTCACGACACTCATTATCCCCATTGACTTTTACACAAGCTAATGTTGATTTCTGTGCACATTTGAAGGAGGAACAGCCCAGGCGACAGGGAGCAGGCTCTCAGAGTCATGCTGCAGGTGTTACAGTCCTGTGAACACCCAGCTCCAGACATGTTCTGCCTTTGTGGACGAATCTACAAAGACATCTTCCTTGACTCGGACTGCAAAGACACCAAGAACAGAGATAATGCTATACAATGGTCGGAACTGTAGTTTTTATCTAGCAACTGAATAATTTTACTATGTTTTCTAAACCATTTTCTATTAAACTGTAGGTACAGAAAAGGCTTTGAGCTGCAGCCCACTCTCTACTCTGGGATAAACCTGACTGTCCTGCTCATAGTGGCTGGACATCAGTTTGAAAACTCTATGGAACTAAGGAAAATAGGTGAGTTATACTTTGGTGTAGTTTTAGCTGCCATAATCAATTTATGTTTTACTTTTATATGTTATTTTTTCTTATTATTTCATAGGTGTAAGGTTAAACAGTCTGCTCGGGCGTAAAGGCTCTCTGGAGAAAATGAACAACTATTGGGACGTGGGCCAGTTCTTCACTGTTAGCATGTTAGCTCATGATGTTCCCAAGGCTACACAAGCTGCTGAAAAGCTCTTCAAACTAAAGCCACCAATCTGGTAAAGGCCTTTGCATCTATTTTATACTTATTAGTAGTAAAAATTTACACAGCAACTACCAAATTAGCCATACTGAAAATAACAATTTCTTCTAAAAAGGAAATGCCCAGAATAAGTTTGCATTTTTGAAACGTTTCAACATTACTGCATGTATTCATGTATATTATTCTCATCCAGGTATTTAAAGTCAGTGGTTCAGAACCTGCAGCTGATCCAGAGATTTAAAAAGCAGTCGATTGAGCATTCCCCGCTTCGAGAGAGACTCAACTTTTGGATGGACATCATCGTAGAGGCCACTCAGGGCACCACCAACCGCCGCAGATTTCCAGTAACTACAGACATATATACATCATTTATTATTTATGAATACAAAAAAGGCTTGAATATGAATAATCTGTTTATTCCAGGTTTTGATTCTGGAGCCGACTAAGGTTTATCAGCCGTCTTACGTGTCCATTAATAATGAAGCTGAGGAGAAGAACGTATCCATTTGGCATGTTTCTCCAGCCGAAACGGTCAGCATTACCTTTTATGTTGTGTTAACTTTAGACTTTGTATTTTTGTGTTGATTTGACATGCTAAACACTGCTTTATTTCAGAAGGGGATACATGAGTGGAACTTCACTGCACAGTCCATCAAGGGGATAAGGTAAGAAGCAGAAAGACATTATTACACTGCACTTTTCACTTATTTTAGCTTTATTTTGGCTAATAGTAACATCACAACAATCTCATCTCACTATGAATTAAGACCCCTGCATTTTTCCCTTTTGCAGTATCAGCAAGTTCGATGAGCGCTGCTGCTTCCTGTACGTCCACGATAATTCGGATGACTTCCAAATCTACTTCTCGACGGAGGAGCAGTGCGGTCGGTGAGGACTCACTCCTCTTGATGTGTCTGTGTAGGTGTGTGTGTTTGTCCGTGCTGGTGTTTGTACAGAGCATATGTGGGATTGTGAGTAATAATATGGATTCCTCCCAGGTTTTGCTCAATGGTAAAAGAGATGATTTCAGACGGCACGGGTAATGCTGTTGAGCTGGAGGGAGAGCTGGATGGAGATACACTTGAAGTAAGAGTTTTACTTCAAATTGGTCCCAGTAGGATGTGAAATTATATTAAAGTTGTGTGTGTAATGGTCTTTTTTAACTTTTGCAGTATGAGTATGACACTAATGAGAACGGGGACAGAGTGGTATTGGGTCGAGGCACGTATGGAGTGGTTTATGCCGGCAGAGATCTGAGTAACCAGGTCCGAATCGCAATTAAAGAAATCCCAGAGAGAGATAGCAGGTAAGACTGTCAGGTAACTGTCCATTAATTAAAGAATGATGAACACAATATGTGCAACAGCCATGAAAAATACATGTATAGTTCAGCGTTAACACAGAAAAAGTTCACTTGGTCAATAAGGGATTTGCAGTCTCCTTAAACTGTGAAGCATGAGGCATTGTATCTGTTGTGAGCTGTGATGTGTTTCTGTCTAAATCAGGTATTCCCAGCCTCTGCACGAGGAGATCGCTCTTCACAAGTATCTAAAACACAGGAACATCGTTCAGTATCTGGGCTCAGTTTCTGAAGACGGTTACATTAAGATCTTCATGGAACAAGTCCCTGGAGGTGCGTTTGAGTAAAATAAAGACAAAGAGAAAGTACTTTTCTGCACTGAAGCTGCAGACAGAAGCAGATATGTATGTAAGGAAGTGCTCCTAAAGGCAGACACTGTTACACTGAAAGAGATCGATGCTTGTGACCTCGCAGTTACCCAGCAGTCTCTCTAACTGCCTGGTCGTGTTCCCATTTCATAATAGGTTTTGGACACTCCTTGTCTCCTTTCTCCAGGAAGCCTGTCTGCGCTGCTGACGTCTAAATGGGGTCCACTGAAGGAGGCGACCATTATCTTCTACACAAGACAGATCCTAGAGGGGCTCAGATATCTGCATGAAAACCAGATCGTCCACAGAGACATTAAAGTACGATAGATAGAGTATTAACCTGATGTAGTCCTGACCTTTGTGTGTCAGGAAAGTCTCATTCTGTTCAATCTCCATCAGGGCGACAACGTGTTGGTGAACACATACAGCGGTGTTTTGAAGATCTCAGACTTTGGTACCTCTAAACGTCTGGCAGGTGTCAATCCCTGCACTGAAACATTTACTGGTAACTTGCACATTTTCATTTTATTCACTTTTAAGCAGTAAGACAACTTAAATTATACTTTGTTTTGTCCATGAAGGAAATCACAAGAACATGGAGACAAAACACATAAACGAAAAAAAACCCAAAACATAATCTACAGTCTAAATTGTTTCCTGGTTATTTAAACTAGACAAATCCCTCCAGTCAGACACATCATAATGCACTTAAGTCTGGTGCTTCTTTGTTGTCCGTGTTGTAAAGGTCTGTGCTGCATAAATGGAGCCACAGAAATGCTGAACATGAGTGTAAATATAGAATTACCCTCAAAATGTCAAGAGCCACTATCAGCGTCTATGGAAACTCTAAGCGTACGAATATCCATGCGCACACACACACACGCAGGGGCATAGACAGTCATAGGCCATCTGGACCTCTCTATTTACCACTGAGGTGTGTAATTAGATTAGTTAATCAAGCGCAGGCAGAAGGGTGTTTACATTTCATTAGCAGGTGTGTGCTGTCCTCTGCTGCTCTGCTCTTTGACTCATTGACTTTTCCTTTTCTATGGTGCATTATGTGTCACTCTGTTAGGATGAGTTACCAAAGCCAGATAACCTTCATCTATTTTCTCCGATTTCAAACCCCACTGGCATGCTAAAAGGCAACAGAGACAAACTGAAAAGGTGCACTGTTTGAGATTTTTTAGTATACGGTTAAGTGTGTGTAATTAACTTAATATAACACCTTGGATTTAGATGCATTTAGAGACATATTAAGCTTAACCCAGTGTAAGTAGCCATTAGCCTCATTTCCTCCTGTTTTCCTGTATAGCTGCCCAGAGTGGACAAAGTGAATACTGTTAGAAGCACATTCAAGTTTCTTCCCAAGATGCCACTAAAACAAGAAACTTTACCTTTAAGGCTCTATTTGCCACAATAAAGAGTGTACCAATCTGTCTTGAAGGAGACAGAAGGAAATAGTTTTTACTGATAATATATGCCTTTGTGTTTTTCAGGGACCCTTCAGTACATGGCTCCTGAAATCATTGATAAGGGCCCTCGAGGGTATGGGGCCCCAGCTGATATCTGGTCTCTGGGATGTACAGTCATAGAAATGGCCACCGGGAAGCCTCCTTTTCATGAACTCGGAGAACCACAGGCTGCTATGTTTAAGGTAGACATTTAGATGAATTATATTTCAGCCGGTAGAGTACTGTACACATTTGCCTTTTTCTTCCAGGTTGGTATGTTTAAGATACATCCAGAGATCCCTGAGTCTTTGTCTTTGGAAGCCAAGTCATTCATCTTGCGCTGCTTTGAGCCGGATCCAAACAAGAGAGCCATTGCCGTCGACCTGCTTCGAGACACTTTTGTGAGGCAGAACACTAAAGGGAAGAAGAGCAAGATCGCCTACAAACCTTCAGGTTACACAAGAATATACTGCAGTCACCACTTTCATCATTTTGGCAGCTGTAACTGTGATGTGGTAATAAATGTGAGAGTGCCTTAGATTTTCAAATATTGCAACAGAAAATGTTGCAACCAAAAGCAGCCAACAGTGATTAGCAAATCAAACTAAACACAAATCTTTTGAATAGTTAAAGGGTACTTTACATTTTATGAGAAAGTAGTTTTATTTTCTTGTCATGCCTTCCAGTTTTGCACATTGTGTTTTGTGTTCACAGACTACATCCACAACGTGTCACTGCCGGTGCAGCTGCAGTGTGAGGCGGCTGGGAGCAGCAGCAGTGAGCATGGCTCCGTGAGTCCAGACTGTGATTCAAAACATGATGTGTTCTTTCAAAAGAAGAAAAACTCTTGCTCAGAAAACCTGCTCAAGCCTCCCAACTCTAATTACCTGAGGTTAGTATAAATGAGGAACCTGCATGTCACATGGAAAATGTGACTGAATGTGTGTTATTTAATGAATGTACTTGTGTTGAGTTGGCAGGTGGTCTGATAGTGCGCCCGTACACCCCATTGCCTTTTACAATGCTAATATAATGAGCCCTGATAGTTTTACGAGTCTCAGCTGGTAGTTAGGCACACACGTACGAATGTTCATGCGTACATAGACACTCACCCATCCCGCTGACTCATCCTGTCTCGAGGTCCCCTGGCACACACAGTAGCCAGGAGAGGCTTGTATCTGTAAATAGACCGGCCCATGTGTCACATAGTTGTAAATCAGTTGTGGCTTGTTTGATATTACTCTGAGGTCACTTTGTGTGTTCGCAGTGTTCCCGACGAGGGCTCGGTGTCCGAGGACCGCAGTATCCCACCATCTCCCGAGGACAGAGACGGCGGCCTGTTTCTGTTAAAGAAGGACA
>JAWCTZ010000994.1:0-26603 GCA_036850595.1 Rhyacichthys aspro | reverse complement strand
AGTGACAGGTCTGTGGTGCAGTGACAGATCTGTGGTGCAGTGACAGTTCTGTGGTGCAGTGGTAGGTCTGTGGTGCAGTGACAGGTCTGTGGTGCAGTGGTAGGTCTGTGGTGCAGTGGTAGGTCTGTGGTACAGTGACAGGTCTGTGGTGCAGTGACAGGTCTGTGGTGCAGTGACAGGTCTGTGGTGCAGTGACAGTTCTGTGGTGCAGTGGTAGGTCTGTGGTGCAGTGACAGGTCTGTGGTGCAGTGGTAGGTCTGTGGTGCAGTGGTAGGTCTGTGGTACAGTGACAGGTCTGTGGTGCAGTGACAGGTCTGTGGTGCAGTGGTAGGTCTGTGGTGCAGTGACAGGTCTGTGGTGCAGTGGTAGGTCTGTGGTGCAGTGACAGGTCTGTGGTACAGTGGTAGGTCTGTGGTGCAGTGACAGTTCTGTGGTGCAGTGGTAGGTCTGTGGTGCAGTGACAGGTCTGTGGTGCAGTGGTAGGTCTGTGGTGCAGTGACAGGTCTGTGGTGCAGTGACAGGTCTGTGGTGCAGTGACAGGTCTGTGGTGCAGTGACAGGTCTGTGGTGCAGTGACAGTTCTGTGGTGCAGTGACAGTTCTGTGGTGCAGTGACAGGTCTGTGGTGCAGTGGTAGGTCTGTGGTGCAGTGACAGGTCTGTGGTGCAGTGGTAGGTCTGTGGTGCAGTGGAGGTCTGTGGTGCAGTGATAGGTCTGTGGTGCAGTGGTAGGTCTGTGGTGCAGTGGTAGGTCTGTGGTGCAGTGGTAGGTCTGTGGTGCAGTGATAGGTCTGTGGTGCAGTGGTAGGTCTGTGGTGCAGTGGTAGGTCTGTGGTGCAGTGGTAGGTCTGTGGTGCAGTGATAGGTCTGTGGTGCAGTGGTAGGTCTGTGGTACAGTGATAGGTCTGTGGTGCAGTGACAGACCTGCCTGCGGCGCTCCCTGGTGGCGGAGGACATAGCGCACCTCTCCTCGGTGTCGGCCCCAGCTCCGGAGCAGCTCCATCATGTTCTCGTCCTGGTCCAGGACACGCTCTGAAAACACAGGACGCAGAGGAAAGGCCTAAACCAGGTCTAAACTTGGACTAAACCAGGTCTAAACCAGGACTAAACCAGGTCTAAACCAGGACTAAACCAGGTCTAAATCAGAACTAAATCAGGTCTAAATCAGGTCTAAACCAGGACTAAACCAGGACTAAACCTGGACTAAACTCGGACTAGTGCAGGTTTAGATCAGGTCTGGGGTCTGGAACCCACCGGAGCCTCTCCAGGTCTGGTAGAGGTGGCAGCCCGTCTCTCCCGGCTCCTTACACAGATCCACCACGTCCCGGCACAGAGTCTCCGGACTCAGCGGGACTTCGGTGAAGTCCTGGTCGTGAGGGCTGAGGTAGACCGTCAGGAGCAGCTGCAGAGACAAGACAAAGACCGGACTGAACCAGATACGAAACCAGAAACAAAACCAGGTCTAAACCAGGACTAAACCAGGTCTAAACCAGGACTAAACCAGGACTAAACCAGGTCTAAACCAGGACTAAAACAGGTCTAAACCAGGACTAAACCAGGTCTAAACCAGGTCTAAAACAGGTCTAAACCAGGACTAAACCAGGACTAAACCAGGTCTAAACCAGGACTAAACCAGGTCTAAACCAGGACTAAACCAGTTCTAAACCAGGTCTAAACCAGGACTAAAACAGGTCTAAACCAGGACTAAACCAGGTCTAAACCAGGTCTAAACCAGGACTAAAACAGGTCTAAACCAGGACTAAACCAGGTCTAAACCAGGACTAAAACAGGTCTAAACCAGGACTAAAACAGGTCTAAACCAGGACTAAACCAGGTCTAAACCAGGACTAAAACAGGTCTAAACCAGGACTAAACCAGGTCTAAACCAGGACTAAAACAGGTCTAAACCAGGACTAAAACAGGTCTAAACCAGGACTAAACCAGGTCTAAACCAGGACTAAAACAGGTCTAAACCAGGACTAAACCAGGTCTAAACCAGGACTAAACCAGGTCTAAACCAGGACTAAACCAGGTCTAAACCAGGACTAAAACAGGTCTAAACCAGGACTAAACCAGATCTAAACCAGGACTGAACCAGGTCTACACCAGGTCTAATCCAGGACTAAACCAGATCTAAACCAGGACTGAACCAGGTCTACACCAGGTCTAATCCAGGACTAAACCAGATCTAAACCAGGACTGAACCAGGTCTACACCAGAACTAAACCAGATCTAAACCAGGTCTAAACCAGGCCTAATTCAGACCTGGTTTAGACCAGTGTTTAGAGCTGGTCTTGGCCCCGGCTCCCGCTGCAGAAACAGATGGCCAGGTGCACCATGGGAAATGTGTGATGGCCTTAAATAGAACGGAACAGACAGGTCGTCCTTCAGAAAAACTTTAGTCCTGGTTTAGACCTGGTTTAGACCTGGTTTAGTCCTGGTTTAGTCCTGGTTTAGTCCTGGTTTTACTCAGGATTCATCAGTTTAGTTGTTGCTACTTTATAAAATAAGGTTCTGACCAATCAGCAGCTGTTGTCGAGGAGCAGCAGCCAATCAGAGCAGAGTTCCAAAGCCTGCTGCCGTGGGTTTCCAAAACTGAAGCAAAACTCGGTCCTGGTTCAGTCTCGGTTCAGTCCTGGTTCAGTCTCGGTTTAGGCTGGTTTTAGTTCTGATTAAATCCTAATTTAGTCCTGGTCTGGTTTAGTCTTGTTAAAGTCCTTGGTCTAGTCCTGGTTTAATCCTGTTGTTGTTTGGTTTAAGGGGGTCTTGGCGTCAGGTCCGGATTAGAGACGGTTTTGAGGAGGGGCCTGTGTCAGACCTGGTCCAGGACTCTGTGGGGGCAGGGCAGGTCTTAATCCGGTCTAGTCTGAGTCAGACTGGGACTTAAATCCTTTTGAGACTGCTTTTTCTGAGACCTCAATAAGCACCAGACCAGGACCAGGACCAGGACTTGACCAGACCAGGACTAGACCAGGATTAGACCAGGACTAAACCAGGACTAGACCAGGACTAGACCAGGATTAGACCAGGACTAGACCAGGTCTGTGTGTGGCCGGTTGTTGAGGTGGTGCTGGGTCATGTGACCAGTCTGGCTTAACCTGGGCCAGTTTTATACAGACACTTAATCTAGCCCTGGTCTAGTCCAGACTTAGTCCTAATTTAGTCCCGGTCTAGTCCTGGTTTAGACCTGGATTAGTCCCGGTCTAGTCCTGGTTCAGACCTGGTTTAGTTCTGGTTTAGACCTGGTTCAGACCTGGTTTAGACCTGGTTTAGACCTGGTCTAGTCCCCGTTTAGACCTGGTTTAGTCCTGGTTTAGTTCTGGTTTAGTTCTGGTTTAGTTCTGGTTTAGTCCTGGTTTAGACCTGGTTTAGTCCTGGTTTAGACCTGGTTTAATCCTGTTTTAGACCTGGATTATTCCCGGTCTAGACCTGGTTTAGTCCTGGTTTAGACCTGGTTTAGTCCTGGTTTAGACCTGGTTTAGTCCTGGTTTAGTCCTGGTTTAGACCTGGTTTAGTCCTGGTTTAGTCCTGGTTTAGTCCTGGTTTAGACCTGGATTATTCCCGGTCTAGACCTGGTTTAGTCCTGGTTTAGACCTGATTTAGTCCTGGTTTAGACCTGGTTTAATCCTGTTTTAGACCTGGATTATTCCCGGTCTAGACCTGGTTTAGACCTGGTTTAGACCTGGATTATTCTGGTTTAGTCCTGGTTTAGACCTGGTTTAGTCCTGGTTTAGTCCTGGTTTAATCCTGTTTTAGACCTGGATTATTCCCGGTCTAGACCTGGTTTAGTCCTGGTTTAGACCTGGTTTAGACCTGGTTTAGTCCTGGTTTAGTCCTGGTTTAGACCTGGTTTAGTCCTGGATTATTCCCGGTCTAGACCTGGTTTAGTCCTGGTTTAGACCTGGTTTAGACCTGGTTTAGTCCTGGATTATTCCCGGTCTAGACCTGGTTTAGTCCTGGTTTAGACCTGGTTTAGTCCTGGTTTAGTCCTGGTTTAGACCTGGTTTAGACCTGGTTTAGTCCTGGTTTAGACCTGGTCCTGTTTGGCTGTGATTTTGATATAAACCAGTCCGACTGAAGCACTTCAGAGACATGTCCCAGATACAAGTCCAAGAATAAACCAGGACCAGACCAGGACTGAACCAGGACTAAATTTGGACTGAACCAGGTTTAAACCAGAGTTCTCAGCTGACGGGTCGTAGAACGTGAAATAAGGAAACACAAATATGAAAATGACGGTTTAAATGTTTTTTATGTGAGATTCTGACTGAAGTGAGTAGAATATCACTGACTGGGCTTGAGTTTTGTATAAATATGAGTTCACTGGAAGGTTTTGAAGACTGGAAGTATGTTTTACAGAATAAGAATAAGGATGGTAAATTTCTTTACAAGTTTATTTATTTTTATTATAAGTAACTTGGCTTAATTCTGAAAAATATGGGTCATACATCAAAATAATCAGGAAAAAATGATCTCAAAATGAACTAAATCATAATTAAAACAAGGTTAAAACGTTCTTTTCTTTATTGTTATTTTTTAAATGTAACTGTGTTCTCACCGGTATCATGATGGACGCTTCCTTCCTTCCTTCCTTCCTTCCTTCCTTCCTTCCTTCCTTGTCTGTAGCGGGGACGCGGACGCTGCTGTGGCCGCGCAGAGGTTGCAGAGGCACAGGTTGATGCTGCCCTTTATCCCGCTGCACGGAGCTCTGTTGGAACCGAGTCGCGCTCAACGAATTTATACAGTAGCCCCACTTCCGGGACTGCCTTTCAAAGTAAAAGACTAAAGGGTTTAGAGCTAGGTTAAATCCGGATTAAACCATGTCTAGAGCAGCCCGAAACCAGAGCTAAAAGTGGTTTTATTTTATTTTATTTTATTGAAAAATGAGTATAGCATAAGTTGTCATGCGTATGACAGACAGTCAATGCACAAGAAAAAAGAAAAGCATCAACAGAGAAAAGGGAGGCAACGTAAAACACAGATAAATACTGTCAATTCAATCACGTAATGTTTAACGAGGAGGAGATAATTGTCGTCCTGACGCTGAAGTCACAGCTAAGCTAACGCTAAACTCTAAACTTCAGTTTGGTCAAATGGATTAGTATTTTGGAGGAAAAACTGGTCTGGTTTTATTTTTTAATAAAAGAGAAACAGGAGAGGTCCCTAGGCTCATTTTGGAGGAGAGTGGAGTCTGAGACAAGGACAAGAAAAGAACATCAGGGAGTGGAGCGTTAATGAACTAAACCAGGACCAGAAGTGAAAAAAGTATTCAAAAGCTGTACATAAGTAAAAGCTCTAATACAATAAAGCCCAGAAGGTTTTGGGAATGTGTGTTCAGGGGCTGTTCAAGCGTAAACAAACCATATTAAACACCTTTCTCTCATTATATAAAGGATTTCTACCAGATTTTGCAATTTTGCTTGAGTTAAAGCAACAATTTTTCTCAAAATTCTCAAAAATCGACGCAAAATAAAGTGCATTTTTCACACAGATTAAATAATAGGTTTCCTCTCACCAGATCCAACTGTGACCAATGTGGCTCAAGTGTCATTTTATTTGTCCCCACACTCTTTTTTCCGGAAGGTGGCGGTAATGCACCATTTTTTTCTCACCAATAAACAACAACAGAAGAAGAAAAGGAGGCGTGGCTTCTGACCAAACATGGCGACACGTGGAAGACCGATCTGAAATAAGTCCGTTGACACACATCTCAGCTTAGATCTGTTTAAAACCAGTTATTGTTGAAGGAATTACCTTTTTTGTCATTTCAAAGTGAACTGGAGCTTGTGACGTACGTTAAAAGACGTCACGGCGACGCAAGTACGTTTTACAGCGCTAGTATCTGTAAACTCCACTGAGGAATATACGTCTTTAAGGTTTGTCTGCTTGTATTTGTACAACACAGTGGTGTGAATCATGACGCAAGAGCTTAATAATGATGCTTTGGTGTTTTGTTCAATTCGGCTTTAATAAAAATTCAGTAATTTTACCGTCCTTTTAATCATTTAGCTGTTTTATTGCGCTAACACCCCTGCTTAGCATCACTGTATAATTATAAGATCGTCTCATGAAAACTGGATATAACTAAAACTTGAACTATTGCAATGTATAGCGGGAGCTTGTTGCTTTATTCGGCATAACATTTATTCACATTTTTGCTGGATTCCTGTTTGTTTTGACATTTTTCTTTTGCTGTTGTTAGCTTAGCATTAGCCTTGTAGAACCTAAAGAGAAGCTGACGTTTTTAATTTAACGTCTTTTAAACACAGTTAACGCTTTTCATGTGTTGTAGGTGATATTTTGGCACTTTGCACATTAATCACAGACAAAAGGCACTAAACTATTCTAAAGATCTGCAATAGGGAAGAATGTCACTATAAAAAGAGACAAAATGACACTAAACTGGAGTAAACATTTTAAATTGGCAGAAATGGTGCTTAAACTAAGGCAAAGTCGCAGAAATTGAAGTGAATTTACAAAATGATGTGTGTAAATTAGGCATAAAAGAAGGAAGTTAATGTTAAAAATCAACGAGTGATAAAACGTCACTTTCAAACACTGTAAAATCTAATAAAAGATTCTTGAGAGTCACAATCTTTGAATTATTATTTATTATTGCGTTGAATGAATGCCATCATCAACTTCAGACCACAATACATAACAAATAATTATGATTTTTCTACATTTTTAACCTGTTAAATGCCAGTTTTTGTGATTAAAGTCTCAAAAATAATAAACTGGGACTAAACATGTCTCTTTCCTGTTTGTGTCACTTTTGAAGGAGCGCAGGATGAAGAAGAGGCAGAAGCAGAAGGTGAGCAGCGACGAAGACTCAGACGTCGAGAGAAACTACGCTCTTTTTACCGAGAGACGAGGAAGAGGAGGAGAAGAAGAAGAAAAAGGAGAAGAAGAAGAGCTGAAGGAACTGGTGGAAGAGGAATCTGACGAGGAAGAGTCTGATGAAACCGAGGAAGATGGAGGCAGTGAAGACGTTAAAAAAGGTCGGTCTGTGTGGAAATGATTCACACATTTTTCATCAATCAGTGGTTCTTTTTTGGTTTGTTAATATTTCTGTTTCAGCTGCAGTCAATCAGCATCACTAAAAAAAGATTCATGTGTAAACCATTAGACTTAAAGAGACTTTGTGCTGGTTTTGTCTCCTCAGAACTTTCCAACATGTCGTTCGAGGACGTCATGAAGCTGCAGAACAAAGTGGGAACCAAAGTTTACAACGAGGTCAAACACGGCACCGGCAGCAACGTCCGACCGAGCGGCGGCAAAAAGAAACGGCTCAACAAGAACAGGTGACTTACAAAAACACGCTTTACGTTTCCTCAGAGCTCACACACAGCTAAGCAATAATCTCACACAGCTTTCTCCACATTTTAAAAAGCTCTCTGCATTTAAGGATAAAAACTTGACACATTTGTTTAGAAGAGGAAGGAGCAGACCAATTCTTCTTGTAAACTAGTAATAATAATTAGTCATTTAAAAACGTAACCGCATAAATGTTGTATATAATGTCATTTTCAGTATTACGGTCATTAATAAGTGAGTTTGTGCAGAAACAGAGAACATTATTAGAAGTTATTTAACACTCAAATAGAGTAATACTAAAAACCACTCTTAATTCTTAAAAAAACCCTCTCAGTCTCAACTTTTAACAGAAGAAACGTCTGATAAAAAACCCAAACTCACAGTATGTAGCAGTAAATGTTTGATGGATGTTAAATGTCAAAGCAGTGAGACTCATTTGTTTGTTGTAGATGTAAATGTCTGGAATGTGTTTGGTGTTTTCAGGCCGATGGAAATCTCAGCAAAGAAACCCTCTCCGTTTCTGCGTCAGGTCGTGGCTGTGAAGAAAACGGTGCGTCACCAAAAGGACATTTAGATTTTGTGTTCACAGTTGTTGATTTTTAACGCGGTTGGAATCCGTTTCAGACGCTGAGAGATCCCAGGTTCGACGACCTCTCCGGAGAATACAAGGCAGACATCTTCGAGAAAACCTACAGCTTCATCAACGACATCAAACACAAAGAGAAAGAGGTAAATGGAGTAGAATGAACCCAGATTTACCCGAGACTGGGAGGATTTAGTCCCGCTTCATTGTGTTGTTCTTTGCAGGTCGTTCAGAAGAAGCTGAAGAAAACCAAAAACGACAGAAAGAAAGAGAAGCTGCAGTACCTTCTGAAGAGGATGGTGAGTCCAGACTGAACAGAATGTGTTGAATCTTTAGAATGAGTTGAGACGCTGTGACCTGCTGTAATTCTCAGGAAAACCAGGAGAGGGCCACACTGAGCCGCGAGCAGCAGAGGAACCAGGAGCTGCAGTTTAAGAGAGAGCAACGAGAACGGGCCAATCAGGGACAAGCACCGCGCTTCCTCAGGAAATGTAAGGCTCACAACCGGGATAAACCAGGTTAAACCGGGATAAAACTGGGCTAAACCAGTACAAAATCAGGCTAAACCAGTCCAAACAGGGCTAAACCAGCCCAAAACTGGGCTAAACCAGTCCCAAACAGGGCTAAACCAGTCCAAAACAGGGCTAAACCAGTCTAAAACTGGGCTAAACCAGTCCCAAACAGGGCTAAACCAGTCCCAAACAGGGCTAAACCAGTCCAAACAGGGCTAAACCAGCCCAAAACTGGGCTAAACCAGTCCCAAACAGGGCTAAACCAGTCCAAAACTGGGCTAAACCAGTCCCAAACAGGGCTAAACCAGTCCAAAACAGGGCTAAACCAGTCTAAAACAGGGCTAAACCATCCCAAAACTGGGCTAAACCATCCCTGGCTAGGACTGGTCCTGTTTTTGACCTGGTTCAAACCTGGTTCAGACCTGGTTTTATCTGGTTTTGACCTGGGTTACCTGGTTTTGACCTGGTTTTTCATGTATTTGCAGCTCAGAAAAAGAAGCTGCAGTTGTTGGAGAAATACCAGGATGTGAAGAGGAGCGGGAAACTGGAGAACTTCCTGAACAAAAAGAGGAAGAGGAACGCTGTTAAAGACCGAAGGAAACTGCCCCCACAGCAGCACACGAACGCACCACGAGGCCTTCACTGACCCCTGCAGGCTTTAATAAAGGTGTCTGTGAGATCCTCAGTGATGGTCACATGATCCTTCAGCTGCCGACAGGTTTTAGGCTCAGACCATATACGGACTATTTCCTGTTTGATGAATGATGTCCATAAAACACAATAATAACAGGTTAGACATGAACCGAGCAGGAACCAGGCCGTTACTGTGGAGCGGTTTATCATTTACTTTATTCTCATTTCTCAGGAGCATTTGATTCCATGTATTTAATAAAAATATAATATTACAAAATAATACAGAAAACAGTTGGCTTTATTCCAGGAGTGTGATATTAGTCTTGAACACAGACTGAACATTAATGGATCTGAGACTTGTATCGGATTAATGTCATCAGTTTGTTTATGTGGGATCTTTCATCAACGATCAGTGGGTGTGGCCATGTAATGAACAGCCAATAGGATTAAACCTGGAGGGAAAGGGGGCGGGGCTTTCTGCAGAAACAGGAAGAAAAACTGGAGAAAGAAAGGTGATTGTATGAAGATTTAACTTGTCTCACACTGAGACCAACTTAAAATATAATTTACAATATTTCATACAAGTGTAAATTATTTTAACATTATCACATGTAAAACTGTAGTAAAACTGAATTAAAAATATGAAAAAAGAATAATAAAACAATTCACACTTTAAAAAGTAAAACTTAGGTGTGACCCAAATTCTAAAATGTGTGGCAGCAAATAAAATTTAAAAACAGAAAATAAGAAGAAATAGCTTTTAAAATGTAATTTACATTATGTCTTCTTTATTGTTTTTGTGCATATTTTAATAAAGTACATCCCCTGAAACAAAAGAATATAAAATCCAATAAAAGCCAAGAACTAAAGCTTTAGTTGATGCAGCGTCAGATCATGTGACTTTACTCACATCTGATTGGTCCACTTTGGTTTGACTCTAAACCAGAGTAAAACCTGCTCCAGAGCAGGGCAGCTGTGTAGAGTTAACCATGAAACCTGCTGAAAACCAGACCTCCTTCTGGAGCCAGAAAACTCAGAGTTCAAACTAAACCTGAACTTAACTGGATCAAAACCTAAACCAGCAACAGGCCTCTCAACATTTAAGTGTGTTTTGAGTCTTTTTTTGTGACAAATGTGTGGTTTTCTAATCTTTTCTGATGTGTGAGTGTGTGAGGTCAGATGTAAGAGAATAGGGTTACTGCCTTAGAGCTGTGAAGTATTGGAACACATAGATAAACTGAAGAGAGTCTGGATGTCTTAAGAAGGAGAAGTTTATTACCATCACATACAGGCCTGGAGACAGTTGAACAGTCAACACAGAGTAGTACTGAACACTCAAGTCTGGCCATGCTTTCATAAGACTGAGCTTATAAACCTCATAGAAGGTCAATACACAAACAATACAGTAACAAAAGAGTTGTTATTCAGCTCCAGGTTGGAGACATGAGAATGCAGGAGTGCTACTTGGATGTAAAGAATTCTTCAGATGATGTTCTTTTTGGTGCTCTTCAGTGTGGGAATCAATCTCAAACTTGTAAAAAACAGAAAAACTGAGGCACTCAAAAGGTGACAATTATAAAAAGCCTTTATTTAAACATGGCTACTTGATTAAAAAATGCCAACGCGTTTCAGCTCTTAGGCCTTCATCGGGGCAAACTCGAGATGGCTGCTAGGAACCACCATTTAAACCTATTGGTCACATGTGCAGAGAGGGCACCTGATAGAGGATGTAAAGTCATGTACCATATTTAATACATTAAAAATACATTAAACAGAAAAATACATAGTCAAACATTTAGTGATATCCCACACAATATAAACACCCACCATGAAACATACATTGTGATGTTAAAAGTAATTCTTGCAACCTTAAAGAAAAGGAGATAGATCCAGTTCCCCATTAAGACCTGGGTATTGTGTAGCCCTGAGGGTGTAGATCCAAAAGGATTCCCTCTGGAGAAGTTTTTTTAACCTAGCTCCACCTCTTATGGACTCCTGGTATTACAGCTGCCATGTTGAGCATGTTTATTATGCATCTCTTACTTACTCTGGAGAAACAGCTTTGTATTTCTACATGTTTTATTGGCTAAACATTACTGTTTTTGTGTGTGTCTGTGTGTGTCTTGTGAGAAAGAACCTCTGTGGAGCAGTTCCATGAAGATTAGACCCGTGTCAAACCTGTGACAAAGAAGAACATGGACCAGCTTCACCTGCAGCGTCCTGAAAATAAAGATCATGTCTGCCTCAGGATCTGTGTTTTACTAAGTATTATTATTTACTGTTCATAATGGCTCTGCACTCTTTTTAAACTAGACATGGTCTACATACTTTAACATATGAATATGATTTGATAAAAACTTACTCCCACTAATTAACTGCTGAACCAACCACAATGTGAACAGATTAAATATGTTTTTTTTTGCCTGAGAGTGTTAATGTTAATGATCTTAAATGAGAATGATTGAATATAAATAAACGTAAGGATTTTATGCTCAGGCCACAATTAACTCTAGCTTCATTCTTTCCCAGTTTCTGAAGCTCTGCATCCAACATCCTTCATGTTGACAGTTTTTACTGCAGGACAGCAGGACATGCTCCACTGTTTCTCTCCTCACACCCATCACAAAGGCCAGATGCTTCCCAAGACAAAGAGTGTGCTCTTTAAGTTGTGACCAGTCCTAATCCTGCTAAAAACAATCAGCTCTTTCCTGTTTCAACCCCTTCTACTTTATTCTGGATCCTTTTGTTTCTTTGCTCCATAAATATTGCCATTTATTGACTATTTCCTTCCCTACTTTCCTAGTTTGTCTCTTTTTCATTTCCAGGGATTCCTACGTGTGTCGACAGCTGCATGAATCTCACTTTTCCCTCGATCGTCCAGAACCTAAAAACAATACTTCATATAACGAGCCTTGATGCTGTGAAGCTGAGCCTGCTTCAAAACTTAGTCACTACATAAAACAATGTCTCTTTCCCTGGTTTCCTCTGCCCTACTCTAATGGGTTTCTGCTTTGTACATTTGCTGCTGTGGATATGACATTTTGATTAAATAATAATCAGATTCATAACAAAGACTTTCTTGCTGGGGATATTTTTACAGTGAATACAAAAAGAATATATTGAGATGTAAGTTCTAGATCTGTGTTTAACTTTCTGTTAATAAAGAGGTTGATGTCTTTCCAAAATAGTTGGATGTAGGTACAGTCCCAATAAAGATGGAGATAGTCCTCAGTGGATTTACAGAATGAACAGAGGATCTACAGCGATCCTTATAAAACCAACATTAACAGAGTAACATCTGTGTCATCTTCTCTGTTTGGGATGAAACATTTCTAGGTAATAGCCACACATTTTTACATTTAATATCAGCAAATGATTCCACACAAAAACAGAGGAGTCACCTGTGGACTCACCTGTGGAGTCAGTGTGAAGCCCCGCCCCCTATAGCCCCGCCCACCTGGCCTGCAGCCAATACAGGTGCAGCTCCGAGTCTCTCCAGGAAGAAACACAAACAAGTCTTTCCTTCAGTCGCACTTTTCTCTGAGACACTTTGGACACTTTGGATCCACTCAGGTTTGAGACACACCTGCTCTGGGTTTAGACCTGGTTTAGTCCTGGTTTAGACCTAGTTTAGTACTGGTTTAGACCTGGTTTAGACCTGGTTTAGTCCTGGTTTAGTCCTGGTTTAGACCTGGTTTAGTACTGGTTTAGCCCAGATTTAGTCCAGGCCTGAGTTAGTCCTGGGTTTAATCAGGTTTTGACTTGATTTATTCTTTGTTTCATAAAGATTTAATAAAAATTGGAGCTAGTTCATTTCTGGTTGAGTCCTGAATAAGTCTTAGTTCTGAATTAGTCTTAGTTTTATTCTCAGTTTAGTCCTTGAGGATTTAGTTTTGGTTTGGTTTTGTGTGTTTATCTGCAGTGAGTGGTCTGTGGCTGTAGGGGGCAGTGTAGGACAGAGCTGCTGTTTGTGAAGGATTCATGAGTTCGTTCTCTTTGGTCATTTTGTAGGACTCTGGACTGAACATGGATCAGAGTGAGCTCAGAGAGGACGGAGCCCCTCCCTCTAAAACCACTGACAGCCCCAAAGCTCAGAGGTGAGGGTCTGTAACGGTCCACCACTGTTCTCCAGGTCAGAGGTCAGCACTAAAACCACTGCACCATCTTTATCCACAGACCTGCTCCTGGGCCCAGCTGTGTCTCCCTTAAAAGTGATCACTCCATGGATCTAGATATTAACTTTAAAAGAGAAGATGGTCAACAGTAAGTCATCATCAGGACACTTTAGAACAACAATTATTAATAGATGAGTCAAATTATTATTTTTTCTATTGAATAAACAAATCAAAATCGTCATTTATCAAAGTGTACACGATCATCAAACATGTCAATGATGTGTTTGAGTATAATGCAGTCTTTCTGTTTCAGTTTGTTAGATTTCATTTCTTAAAGCTCATGTTTTCCTTTATGAACCAGGACCCATCAGAAACCAGACTCTTCTGGACCTGGTCCCAGCTGTGAGTCCTTCAGGAGCGACCGGTCGATGGGACGAATAATAAACCTTAAATCACAGTCATCAATAAAAAGTTTGTTGAAGCATGAAAGAAGATCAAGGTGAATTTAAAACATAATTAAAAGACTAATGTTGAAGTAGAATATGTTTGTCTTGATTGTTCAACAGAAAAAACCTCAACGTCAGAAGAAAAAGTCTGACATTTAAAAGAAAAGATGATGAGACGTTTTATAATGTTGGCAACGATAAAAACTATGCAACAATAAAATTCAACAGAAGAACATTTCAGATAATCTCTAACAGTGAAATAAAATTCAAATAATCACATAAAATAAATGTATCTGCATCTCTTTTTATCTTTCATCAGAGAAAACATTAAAATCCTCAAAACCCCAAATAAAATAAATAAATGCATTTAATTATTTGTCTCTGGAGCCTTTAATGTTATGTTATGACCCAGGATCCAAAAAGCTGAAGGTGGCTCCAGCTGTGAGTCCTTCAGGAGCGACCGGTCGATGGAAGAACCAGGAAACACCACAAAGATGTGAGATTCCATCAAACTGTGAAAGAAAAAGGTTTATTAAACCCTTCAACAAACGAGACCTGACTCTGAATCTGAAGAGTGACCAGTTTAGGAGAGAGTTCTGAGAGTGAATGTGAAACTGAGAAATAATGAGTGTGTGTTGTGTCCTCATCCACAGAGAGGGGTCAGAGGTCATCAGTGATCAACATCAGACACAGCTGGACTCCATATTTATGGTCTGTCATTCACTAAAGTTTGGAAATGTAGAGATGATGAGAACTTGTTTTACACAGATCTGAACACTGACTGCATTTGTGTTGTTTCTAATGGATCTGTTCAGCTTCTGGAGGAGAACATCTTCACTTTTGTGGAGAAGGAGCTGAAGAAGCTCCACAAGGCTCTGAGTACAGATTACCCAGAATGCTTAGAGCATCTGAAGGATGAGGATGAAGAGCAGAGGAGCAGCAGTGAGGCTTTTCTGAAGATCACACTGAACTTCCTGAGGAGGATGAAGCAGAAGGAGCTGGCTGAGCGTCTGTGGAGCAGTAGGAACATTTAACACATTTAACAAGAGGCTCACACTCATTTTATATTCTCTGAGACTCATGGATTTATCTGTTGTCTTCATTCAGGAAGTTCTTCTGCAGTTTGTCAGAGTAAACTGAAGTCTGACCTGCAGCAGAAGTTTGAGTGTGTGTTTGAGGGCATCACTAAAGCAGGAAACCCCACCCTCCTGAAGCAGATCTACACAGAGCTCTACATCACAGAGGGAGGGGCTTCAGAGGTCAACCAGGAACATGAGGTCAGACTCATCGAGACCACCTCCAGGAAACCAGACAGACCAGAGACAGCCATCACATGTGAAGACATCTTTAAAGGCCCAGCTGACACAGATGGACCAATCAGAACAGTCCTGACGAAGGGAGTGGCCGGCGTCGGGAAAACGGTGCTGACTCAGAAGTTCAGTCTGGACTGGGCCGAAGGCAGGTCCAACCGGGACGTCCAGCTGCTGTTCCCGTTCACTTTCAGAGAGCTCAATGTGCTCAGAGACAGACAGTTCAGCCTGGTGGGACTGCTGCACCACTTCTTCAGTCAATCTGCAGGACTCTGCAGCTTTGAACAGCTCCAGGTGCTCTTCATCTTTGACGGTCTGGACGAGTGCAGACTTCCTCTGGACTTCACCAAAACCCAGGTCCTGACTGAGGCCACAGAGTCCAGCTCAGTGGACGTGCTGCTGGTAAACCTCATCAGGGGGAGCCTGCTTCCGAACGCTCGCCTCTGGATAACCACGCGACCCGCGGCGGCCCATCAGATCCCGGCCGAGTGCGTCTCCATGGTGACGGAGGTCAGAGGGTTCACCGACCCACAGAAGGAGGAATACTTCAGGAAGAGGTTCGGAGACCGGGCCGACACCATCGTCTCCCACATCAGGACGTCCCGCAGCCTCCACATCATGTGCCACATCCCGGTCTTCTGCTGGATCACTGCCACAGTCCTGCTCCATGTAATGGAGACCAGAGAGAGACAAGAGCTGCCCCGGACCCTCACCCAGATCTACATCCACTTCCTGGTGGTTCAGGCCAAAGTCAAGAACCTCAAGTATGAAGGAGGATCTGAGACGGACCCTCACTGGACTCCAGAGACCAGGAAGATGGTGCAGTCTCTGGGAAAACTGGCCTTTGAGCAGCTGCAGAAAGGAAACCTGATCTTCTACGAGTCAGACCTGAGCGAGTGTGGCCTGGACGACGCTGAGGCCTCAGTTTACTCTGGAGTGTTCACACAGGTCTTTAGAGAGGAACCAGGTCTGTACCAGGACAAGGTCTACTGCTTCATCCATCTGAGCGTCCAGGAGTTTCTGGCTGCTCTTCACGTCCATCAGACCTTCATCAAAACTGGACTCAACCTTCTCTCAGAAAAACAGCCAACATTTTCATGGTCACTCACCATCACTCAGTTTTTCAATCCTAAACTAAACCTTCTTCACCAAACAGCTGTGGACCAGGCCTTACAGAGTCCAAATGGACACCTGGACTTGTTCCTGCGCTTCCTTCTGGGTCTTTCACTGTCGACCAATCAGAGCCTTCTACGAGGTCTGCTGACACAAACAGGAAGTAGCTCCCAGACCAATCAGGAAACAGTTGAGTACATCAAGAAGAAGATGAGTGAGGATGTGTCTGCAGAGAGAAGCATTAACCTGTTCCACTGTCTGAATGAACTGAATGAGCGTTCTCTGGTGGAGCAGATCCAACAGTACCTGAGCTCAGGACGTCTGTCTGAAGGTGGACTGTCTCCTGCTCAGTGGTCAGCTCTGGCCTTCATCTTACTGTCATCAGAAGAAGATCTGGATGTGTTTGAGCTGAAGAAATACTCTGCTTCAGAGGAGGCTCTCCTGAGGCTGCTGCCAGTGGTCAAAGCCTCCAACAAAGCTCTGTGAGGATTCTTTATCTGGATTCATATCTTTTTAATCTAGTTGTACATTTCTAAATCATGTTTTGTGTCCAGACTGAGCAGCTGTAACCTGTCAGAGAGAAGCTGTGAAGCTCTGTCCTCAGTCCTCAGCTCCCAGTCCTCTAGTCTGAGACAACTGGATCTCAGTAACAACCACCTGAAGGACTCAGGGCTGAAGATGTTGTGTGTTGGACTGAAGAGTCCTCACTGTAAACTGGAACAACTCAGGTCTGATTGGATTTAATTTTCAAGTGTTTTCTTCTAAACACTGAGGTTTATCAGATAGAAACGAGGAAAGAGAAGTCATTTAGGTGAAATAATTGTATTTCTATAAAATAAAATAATAAATAGTAAAGAGACTGATTGAGTCACTAAAAGAACCCACTTTATCTTCAGCTGAGTGTGACTGAAACAAGAAAAAACACAAAGTTACTACAGAAAAAACAAGACAAGAAAAGAAAACCACTAAAAACTAATTCTATGACTTCATTTGATTTTCATTGTCTTTGCAGCAGCAGCTCACAACAAATAAATATCAAAACTACATGAGAGTAAGGTTCAGATTTATTCTCTGTTTTGGACACACTCCCAGGTCACGTACAGTCACTTTGAAATTATTCATATTAAATTTAAACTTTTTCATTCATAAATGAGCTGTCTCCTTCTGCAGACTGAGCAAATGTAACCTGTCCTGATAAAAAGAGAGAGCTGAGTCAGACTAAACATGGAAACCACTGAGGATTCACTGTGACTCCTGAAGGAAGCAGCCAAAAGTCTTTAAAAGATATAAAATATGGAAAATATATCCACAATGCATCACAAGCCAGAGTCTATTTGTGCCAGTGTCCAGCCCTGATAAATGGAGAGGACATTAAATAATCTCAGTCCAAATGAAAAGTCCCACTGAAAACACAAAACACTGGTGATAATCTCCAATAGAATTTGGAATGAACAACATTTAGCAATAAACTATGTAATAGGAGGCTGAAGGTAAAAGTCATAAAAGTCGACTTTATTCACTGAATGTGACACAAGGCCAGGTTTGTTCAGCTTCAGTTTCCTGGAAATTCTGTAAATCATGCCTTTAAACTTTTGAATGTCCACTGTCCCTGTGTCCTTGTCCAGACTGAGCAGCTGTAACCTGTCAGAGAGAAGCTGTGAAGCTCTGTCCTCAGTCCTCAGCTCCCAGTCCTCTAGTCTGAGACAACTGGATCTCAGTAACAACCACCTGAAGGACTCAGGGCTGAAGATGTTGTGTGTTGGACTGAAGAGTCCTCACTGTAAACTGGAACAACTCAGGTCAGAGTCTACAGCTCTTTTTGGTTCTTCACTCAGACAGAAGTGTAATTCAGTTCAGGTTCCAGTGTAAACAGTCCATGTTCTTTTCAGTTTTCATTTGCATGTTCATGTTTGTGGGTTGGATCCGGGGTCTTTCTGTGAGAAGTCTGCTGGGTTCTCTCTGGGTCCAGCGTCCTCCCGTCTCCCAAAGACACTTCTAGGTCAACTACTGACTCTAAAGTGCCCCTAGTGGATGAATGTGAGAGCGTCTGTCTCTAAATGTTAACCCTGCGACTAACTGACCATTGTCCAGAGTGAACCCCGCCTCAGGCCCAAAGCTGCTGGGATAGGCTCCAGTTTTTGGGTTTGGGCTCCTGCAGGACCCAGTGGGGTTTGGTGTGTAATAGAAATAGAGTCAGCTCAAGAAGTGCAGAAGAAAATGAAAGTGTTTACTTTACAAAAGCAAAGCAAGTCAGAAATCTGGAAACAAAGAAGAGTCAAAGTTGATAAGTTGTGCTAAATGTGTAAAAGTGTTGATTTCCAACATCAACCTGGCTCCTCTGAGGAGACACCTGCACAGTTCTCTGTGATCAAAGCAAACTCTCATTCATTTGTCAACATTTTTCACAAGCTCTGACAGAAAGACTGTGGAAGTGGGCGGGTGAGGGTTTAAGAACACAGTCCTGTGCTCTAGCTCCAGTGACCTATGACCCTGAACGGGACTAAGTGGTAGAGAATGAATGAATGAATATACATCTGCATCAAACTAGACTGCTTTTATCAACTTCAACTCTTGTAAGATCTGAACAGAGAACACTGTTAAAGTGTGTGTTATTTCTTTTTCTGGTTCCAGATTGTCACATTGTCTGATCTCAGAGGAAGGCTGTGCTTCTCTGGCCTCAGCTCTGAGCTCCAACCCCTTCCATCTGAGAGTCCTGGATCTGAGCTACAACCATCCAGGAGACACAGGAGTAAAGCTGCTGTCTGCTCTACAGGAGGACCCCCGCTGCAGACTGGACTCTCTCAGGTATCAACAGCTCTTAATGTGTGCTCCAGGAGCAACAAACCTGCCTTAGTCCCTTTAGGATCTCAGTCTTACACACATCTTTTGAAATGACGGAGAAAAAACACAACTGCAGTAAAAGCAGGAGCTCATTTTTGGATCAAAATAAACCAGACTTTTCAAGATTAATCCCAGCAACAGACACTAAAGGTGAAAGGAAAACAGCCAAAGCCTTTTCACTCCACTCTATGGTGAGTGGAGATGCCACTGGAAACAAAGACATTTCATTCTCACCTGGGCTGCACAGTCATTGTTTGTTCTTTCTCCAAAGACGTTCAGTTCTAGTTGAGCAGCTGGGCTCTGTTTTATTGCAGGCTCCAGTCAGATTCTTACATAGAGGCAGTGCAAATAGAAGACAAGCAGCTAAATGAACCTACTGTACAAACTGTAAATAAGTAAAGGAGAAGTGGTGCAGGAAGGAGTGAGGATGAGAGAGGGCAGCATGTGCTCTTCATCACAGATGAGATTGTGACCTGTTGCCTCCAATCTCCTGAAACAGAGAGACATCTGTGGACTCACACTAATGAGAGACAATGGACAAAGACTGGAGCAGCCCCACAAATATGTGTAGTTCTGTTACCAACATATTTATGAAAGATGCTTCAAATCTTCTTAAATGAAGGGCTAGTGAGGCAGCAGCGCCCTCTACTGGACACACACCCCTGGCCTTACCCTTTGTTGAATCTGACAAAAGTGTTTTGTGATTGTCTTTCAGACTGAGACCTGCTGGAGCCAGATTTTTGAAAGAAATGACAATGTGTAAGTCTGATTTTAATTTAAGATTTATTTTATTTATTGAAGTCTTTTGTCCAAACTGAAGCAGGTGTGTCTTTATTTTCACTTGGTCAATTGTGTAATGGTTTAATGTTCTCAGACTCTTGAGACAGAGACCTCTCCTCCATTTTAGGTTCATAATAATAATAATAATAAACAACATAATAAAACATAGACACACGTGGCTGACTAAGAGGTGTGTGACAGTCTGAACAGGTGAGTTTGGAGTCTGGATTTGAACAGTGGAAGAGAGTCTGTGTTGCAGAGGTCGGAGGGCAGTGAGTTCCAGAGCCATAGTGACATGGCGGGGGACAGTGAGGTGGAGGAAGAGGAGCCATGTGAAGGAGCTCTGATATGGAAGGTGGGCCAGGTTCTGGAGAGCTTTGAAGGTGCTCAGGAGAATTTTGAAGTCGACGCCGTGTTTTATGGGGAGCCAGTGGAGCTGGGGTCCCAGTTCTAATGAGGGCTGCAGAATTGTTCTGGAGGAGCCGCGGTAACGGATCCGGGAGGTGACGAGACGGTGGACGAGGACGGCGGACGAGGACGGCGGCGGTGTGAGGGGTGAGGGAGGGAGACGGGGGATGTAGGTGGAACTATGTTATTGATGTGAGACTGAAGGATAGTGCTCTGTAGAGGATGACACCCAGGCTCTTGGATGGACAGTGTTGAAGCTGTTAGATTTGGTGAGTGTGGATGGGGCGCCCACAAGGAGGAACTATTGAGTTGGAGGAAGTTGGAGGAGAACCATGAATGAATTTCCTGAAGGCAGTGAGTGAGGGAGGTCGGTGGAGATGTAGAGCTGGGACTCATCCGTGAAGCAGTGAAGTGAATGTGGTGCTTACAGAAGATGTGGCCAAGTGGAAGTATGTAGATGATAAAGAGGAGCTTAGCTGGACAATCAACAATCAATACTTTGTTTCATCAAATCAAATACACTTTGATCTGAAATTGAAGGAGATGCAGATTTTCAGTGAAGTCGGGCGTATTCTATAAATCAAACTAATCCAATAAAATAAAACAGGCTCATCCAGTTTCAAATCCTATATTCACAGAATAAGAACTCTTTTATTATATTGACTGACTTCACTAACTCTCAAACCAACTCAATGATGTCAAACCTGTTGTATTTAATGCTTATTGTGGACATTTCGTTCTCCCGTTTTTACTTTGGACAATAATTATTACAAAGTTCAACTCATTTATTGATGAAATAACACTTTGAAAAGATCCAGGACAATTTCTTCTAAAAGCTGTGTAAGAGAAGCAGGGCATTGTGGGAAAAGCCCGATATAAAATATGGAGTGGAAGTCAGTGATTGTGCCTTAACTGTTTCCTGAGCCTTGGACTGACCTTTTACTGTGTAGTCCACACCTGTCAGAACTGAATCTAGAGTTGTTATTAAAGGAGCTCCTGAAGAGTCCAGTTTGGAGCTGTTTAACTGCACTAACCTTTTAGATCAAACATGTAGAACAGTGATCTGAAGGATTCTTCTGGACACACCATTGATTTGAAACAATAAGCTGTTCTCCTGTGAGCTGTGCCTCTGCTGTCAGTCCTCCTCATCACTAGAACAACAGCAGATATCACACAAACACTGGAACAATGACAGCAGCTGTGAACAATCTCCTGCAACACAGAGCCACATCTGAGCCACTGTCTGCACCAACCACCATCAGAACGACTGCTGCAGCTTCAACCAAAGGAGGTTCCTGTGTTTCCATAGAATACAACAACTATTGGAGTCAAATGTCTCAAATGAACCACAGAGAAGTGAATAAACTCCTGTGTAGTGACGTCAGAGGCTGGAGGTTTAGGATGTGCTTTATGTCCTGCAGCAATAAACAGTAGAAGAAGACTGTTTTACACATTTGACAGGTTTATTCCACTTTTACTTTTCCATTCAACAAATATTCCAGTAAACTTGTGATCCATTAGTGTTAATGTCATGTGTTGAGAGTGGACAGAGGACTAACTGCAGATGTATTGTGTCTTCTCTCAGATTTCTGTGAACTCACACTGGATCCAAACACAGCTCAGAGAAACCTCAAACTGTCTGACAACAACAAGAAGGTGACATTTGTGAAAGAGGAGCAGCCATATCCAGATCATCAGGACAGATTTGAGAAGTACCCTCAGCTGCTGTGTTCCACTGGTCTGACTGGTCTCTGTTACTGGGAGGTCCAGTGGAACGGACGGGTTCATATCTCAGTGTCTTACAGAGAAATCAGAAGAAAAGGATTCAGTTATGACTGTGTGTTTGGATGGAACGATCAGTCCTGGAGTCTGTTCTGTTCTAAAGGTGGTTTCTCTGTTTGTCATAACACAAAACGAACCTTCCTCCGTCAGTCCTGGTCCTCTTCTTCTGGGACAGTAGCAGTGTATCTGGACTGTCCTGCTGGATCTCTGTCCTTCTACACAGTCTCCTCAGACCAACTGATCCACCTCCACACCTTCAACACCACATTCACTCAACCTCTGTTTCCTGGGTTTAGTCTCTTGTCTGTTGGCTCCTCAGTGTCGTTGAGAGTTCTGTCAGACTGAATCTTGTAGAAACATTCTGAACCAGTTATATTTCTCATCCTTGTCTTTTGAACCTGAATTTCTCTCAGTGTCCAACAGAAAATGGACAAACCTCGTCCTGTTCCTTCACTGTCTTCACTGTGGACAGGACCTTCTCTCAGTGTCTGTCAATAGCTTTTTGACTTTCAGACTAAATGGTGTTTAAATGAAGAATATGAGATGTTAGGAGACGGTGGCTCTCTCTGTCACAACAGATTTTTAAAGTATCCACACATGGAACGTCTGGAAATATAGAAGGACTGTTCAGATACTGTTCCAGAGGGAGTTAAATCCTTCCCTGAACGGACTATTTTATTAAAGTGTATCCTGCTGTTGTTAAGGACTGGTCTCAAAGAGAATTTTGTTTTACAGAAATGTGCAATGACAATAAAGACTTATCCATAATCTAATCTAAGAACACATGAATTTAGCTTTAGTTTAGTTAAACTGTTTAATTGAGCTAAAAATCACTCTTTACTTTACTGTAAGAAGAAGAATAAAGAATAAAGAGCAGATGAATATCAAGCAGTGATGTGTTTAATGACTGAACTTTGTGCTGAACGTGTGTGAATATGAACACAGCTGTGGTTTATTTACAGTAATGGCCCTGAGCCATAGGTTATACTGGACTGGACTGAAGTAAACATGGCTTAATGAAGCTGAATGTGGTGGAGCTTTACTTAAGTCCTGGACTGAATCTGTGAGTAACTCTTAATCCCAGCCTCATGAACGAACAGAAGAGACAGAAGGCTTCAGAGTGTGTCATTAGTATCATTAGAGAACATCTGAGTCCAGGACCGGCTTCTTTCTGCTGCTGGAGTTCTCAAGGTGCTTTGGGTTCACACAAGGATGGATTATTATTATGAGAATCAGTTAAAAATATTCACTAATTAATCACAAATCTGGCTGTAATTAATCGGGATTAATCGCACAATTAAAATATTTTGAATCATTTAACTTTGCCAAACTTTAAGTTGTGATCACATGCTGGAAAAAGGAGCGCTCCCATTGGTCGACACTTGTCACATGACGTTCCAGGAAGTTTAATAGCTGCAGATAAAGTGTATTTTCAGCTGAATATGTCTTTTAACAGAGAAACAGCTGAAAAAAGAAAAGCATCAACAGAGAAAAGGGAGACAACGTAAAACACAGATAAATACTGTCAATTCAATCACGTAATGTTTAACGAGGAGGAGATAATTGTCGTCCTGACGCTGAAGTCACAGCTAAGCTAACGCTAAACTCTAAACTTCAGTTTGGTCAAATGGATTAGTATTTTGGAGGAAAAACTGGTCTGGTTTTATTTTTTACTAAAAGAGAAGCAGGAGAGGTCCCTAGACTGATTTTGGAGGAGAGTCTGAGACAGGAACAAAAAAAGAACATCAGAGGAGCTTTAACATTGTCATTACTCTGGGTTTGTCTAACTTTTCCCACTTAAACATTACATTAAAAATGAAAATGCAGTTACAGAAATGATTGCAGATAGAGATTGAATTTGGCCTTTTGCTGCTGTTCAGTGAATAAATGATGTGGGTCTGTGCTCAAATGGATTGTCCTCACACACATCGACACGACTCAAACGCCTCGTCAGACGCTTTCAGGGATTCAATTAAGAACCAGAATCAGATTATTCTGTGCAGATGCGCCCGTACGTCACGCGTGTACAACATGATTCATACGTGTGTTCAGCAGAGATCTGAGCGGCGCCGCAGAGAGAACAGCTCCAGTGATTTATGAGAATCAGCTCCTGTCGCCTGTGGAGCCGGAACTGTCACCGAATCAAACCCATGGAGCAGAAAAGACACAGAGGTTCACGTCTGAGCAGCCCCTCGGCGTTTGGGTCGGGGTCACGTCTGAGCAGCCCCTCAGCGTTTGGGTCGGGGTCACGTCGACCCACTGCAGATAAAACACTCCTCATTATTACTCAGCACAGATTAACGGTTCTGAATGTGACCAGCTCTGAGCTGCTTTTGGTTGAAGCTGAGCTCATTTTCATCACTTTTCACCAGAACTTTCCACAGTCGAGCAGATTACTCACAAGCTTTTAGTTCTTTTGTTCTTTGGTCCAATGATGTTATTATCTTTTAATAATAACCTTGAAAAACAGACAAAAGGAATATAAAAGGTACAGTTTAGAGCCAAAGGTGTGTAACTTTTAAAAGTCCATTACCTGATTTTTTCTCCTGTTTCATTTAGTTTTTCAGTGTAATCTCCTAAAGTTTATTGAAACAGGAATCATCTGAAAAAATGAGACCTTAAGACGTGATCTAGTCTTTATAATGAAGGATTTTAATAGATGAGAATGGTCAGTCCACAGCAGGATTTTGTCCAATCACAGCTCACTTCAGGTAAAAAGGAGCGCTCCCATTGGTCGACACTGATGTCAACAACGAAGGAACAAGGAAATAAACCAAGGAAATGGGTTATTCTGTTGGAAATATGTCTTATTTTACAGAGAAACAGCTCAAAAAAGATAAAAATAGAGAAACAGCAGCAAATGAAACATGGATAAATGTTGGTGATGCTTCAGTGTTTAATGAGACAGAGATAATTAACTCAACATTAATGAGAACAGCTGCATTATTTTAGATGTTCACTAATCTGTGCTTCAAGAAAAAAACATTAAACTGAACAAAAGCTCATATTTACTGTGTCAGATTAAAATAGATATTAATAACACAATTCATAATGTGTCTGATCAGAACATGTTTCTGAATTTAAATTCATTCACACTCATTATTAATATTATTATTTTATTATTATTTATTACAATCCCTTATAATAAACATAGATGGATCATAAATGATTGATTTTACAATAAACTATTTGTGTTTAAACTATTTTCACAACTAGAAGATAAAATATCAGGTAGAGTCTGTTTAATGACACGTCTGTATTTAATTTTTTGACATGACCTGAACAGCTGCAGGAGTCGGGTAAATCCAGAAGCTGTTTGTCTTTTACAGAGCGAGGTCCGTTCAGACACAAACTGCACCGACTCGACGGAAAACGAGGAGAAAAAAAGACGATGAAAGTAATAAAAGTGAGAGGAAGGCTCCGAGAGAAGAGCGGAAATAACGTTAAAGGTTGAAGAGATCGATGACGACGTGACGCTGGAGTTTTCTAATGAAGCGGGACAGAGTCGATATCTGCCCCGGGACGTGCTTTAAACGTGGGTCTGAGCGTGTTCATTTAAACACACGTGCACACCGCCGTCTCACACTTTTAGAAGAAACACAAATGAGTCCAAGAGAAAACGTCCAGAGACTCTGCAGCTGTGGGACATATTTTCTGAGGCTGCTTCCATTTGTATTTTTTATTTTTATTCTTTGTTCTACCCCCTCCTCACAACTACCCCTCCTCAGAACTACCCTCCTCAGAACTACCCCTCCTCTGAACTACCCCTCCTCAGAACTACCCCTCCTCTGAACTACCCCTCCTCAGAACTACCCCTCCTCAGAACTACCCCTCCTCAGAACTACCCCTCCTCAGAACTACCCCTCCTCAGAACTACCCCTCCTCTGAACTACCCCCTCCTCTGAAATAATGAACCATAATTGTGTTTCCATGAAGTGTTTATTGCCAACTGTTGTCACCAGTTTTCTGATCGATATTTGCCCGAGGCGTCCCACTGGAGCCGTTTACTGCCCCCCGACCCCTCGACCCCTGACCCCTCGACCCCTGACCCCTCATTAGTATAGGTCCAGAGCACATATAATTATATAGTTTTCTACAGATTTTCATGAGAAGGTTTTGAACGGAGAATAAACCCAAAAATGGATTCTTAACTATTTAAATAAATCAGTTTTTATTTGTAGAACACTTTACAAAAACCAAAAAGGAACCAAAGTGCTTCACAAACAGAACATCAGCAGAAGTCTTCAAAATATAATATAAAGAGATAAATGAAAATAAAACAAATAAATAAATAAAATGACACAATAATAAACGAACCAGAGTAAACCTGAAAGAGATTTAATGTGTTTAAAGTCTTTAATCTTTAATGAACGACTGAAACTCAAACCAGAATAAACATTTTCCAACTGTGTTCTATCTTGAGATGAACATGAGAACTGCACCGTCACGGAAAGAACACGGAAAGAACACGGAACACGCCAAGATAAGAATAGAGAGAAATAGAACTGAGGAGAGACAGGAACAGAACAAACAGAACAAAACAAAAACAAACAGAACAAAACAAACAGAACAAACAGAACAAAAAACAAACAAACAGGAAACGAACAAACAGAACAAAACAAACAGAACAAACAAAACAGAACAAAACAAACAAAAACAAACAGAACAAAACAAACGGAACAAATAGAACAAAACAAACAGAACAAAACAGAAGAAAACAGAACAGAAGAAAACAAACAGAACAGAACAAACAGAACAAAACAAAC